>CAJQUN010000251.1:600000-866896 GCA_907163345.1 Haberlea rhodopensis
TTTGGTTAAAGGTTGGATTTATGGTTGTTTTAAGGTGTATTTTGATGGTTTATGTTGTTATTTGAGTTGTAGGTTTGTTGGTTAAGAGTTGGAATGGGTTGGAATGGTTTTGAGATGCAAAAATGGAGGATTTTCGGGTTACAGGGAATGGCGATCGATCGCCCATTCCAGGCGATCGATCGCGCCCAGGCAGTAGGCTTTTCAAGCCTTTGGCGATCGATCGCCACTCTTGGGCGATCGATCGGCGGGTCTGGCGATCGATCGCGCCAGGGGTGGCGATCGATCGCCGAAGGGTGCAAAATTTGGTACTCGGGCAGTAGGGTTTGGCGATCGATCGCCGTGATGGGCGATCGATCGCGAAAGCCAAAATATGGTGTTTTTAGGTGTTTTTGTGGGATTTTTGGTATTGGACTATTATTGGGTTCTAATATTGGTATTTGTGAATATGTAGAACCAACCCAGGTGGCAACGCAGCCAAGGAATTGAGGTCCAATCACATTCCACATTTTGGAAAGGTACGTAGTGGACGTACGGGCACCCAACGGTAACATGTACTTTATATGCTCATTGTTTATGCATTGTGGATGCGAGTATATATGTGGTATTGCATTGTGGATGCATATACATGTTGATTTATGCCATATGAGGTATTGCATTGTGGATGCATATACATGGTAATTTATGCATATTGATGTTAGATGCATATTATGATTATTGGATGCACATCCCATGAGTCGTGGTCATCCTTTGATGATTTTAATGCTTGCCGCTTTTGTATTGGTTCCGCCAAATGTGAAGCGAGGGGTGGGAGCGCCGCATGTCACATTTGAGCGTGGTTGTCATATGGGGCGAGGAAAGGGTATTTGCCGCTCTCTGTGAAGCGAGGGGTGGGAGCGCCGCATGTCCATTGTAGCGAGGTTATCCTATGCCGCCCATATGAATATAAGCGAGGGGCATTAAAATACACTGTGATGGACAGACTAGGGAATGGTGACCAATATGTGGTACAGTTGAAATGGTATATAATGTCATGACATGTTTTGGCCATTAAAAATAATCTGTTGATTATACTCATGAGTTATGGTACAGGGACAACCAAACGGGAAGCGTTTGAAATGCATGGGAAAACAGGAAGTGTTTTATATTGATTATGCATTTACGCTTTATCTTCATATTGTGTTGAATATGAATGATTATTATTGCTCATGTTTGGGGGTTGTCCTTGTAGGTACCTTTTTGGCATGATAGATGGGCTTGAACGGGTTGAGACAGTGAGCTTCTCGAGCATCTTTGGTAGATGAAAGGACAGGATTCTTTTGTATAGTTCCTACTCTAGGAGTAGCGTAAAACTATAGTGGACACATTCATTTGTTGGAATGTAATTAATCCTTTTTGGTAGTCCTTTATTTTGGCATGTAAATGCTTAAGCTCACAAACTCAACTTGTTTATTCTACTCTGATCATTTGTCTAGCTCTATTATGCCTTTATTCCGCACTTAAGGATTAGGGTCCTTACATTAGTGGTATCAGAGCAGTGGTTAGAGAACCCGGGAACGAGTGAAGGGTAGCCTTAGCATGGTTGGCTAGGTGCTTACATTTGAAGCATGTTTATGCATGTGGTGCATATTACTGTATATCCTGTTATACTAACATGCTTATATCACTCCTGTTATCTAACGACATGTTATATATTGCTTTGGATTGTTGTTAACATTTGTGTTACAGCATGGCTGCTAATGAGGAAGTCGGAGATGTTGGGAGTGTAAATGCGAGTATTGGACAGGCTAATCCTCTACCTCCACCGGCTGTGGGAATGGAACCAGTAGTCCAGTTATTGCTACCGGGTGAGATTAGCTTGACGCAGTTTCTGTCTTATCATCCGCCCCGGTTTGAGGGGACAGAGTCCGGAGAAGAGGCTGAAGAGTGGTTAGAGAGACTTGAGCAGATCTTTGTATCGGCTCCTTGTGCTATTACTGCTTGGCTGAGGCTGGCGGAGTTCCAGTTGGCTAAGAAACCATTGATGTGGTGGAGGAGCACAGTGATGGAGATGAGAGCACTGGGTGCTGTGATTGACTGGACGCTCTTCAGGACCAGGTTCTTGAACCGATACTTCTCCGCGGCAGCAAGACAGACAAAAGAGGATGAATTTGCTAGTCTGAGGCAGGGGAACATGACAGTGGCAGATTATGCCACACAGTACTCATCACTACTGAGGTATGTCCCCCATATTGCCTCTGATGGACGTGCCAAGATGAGAAATTTCATGAAAGGACTGCGACCGGAGCTCTATGACCGGGTTATCATCAATAACCCAACTTCTTTTGATGATGCTCTCACAAGAGCGGAGCTTGCTGAGCTTGGAGTGGGAGCTTATGCCATGCCACCACCGGTACCGCCACAGAGGCAGACTACTGACAGTTTGAGACCTCGGGGTGAGTCATTTAAACCCCGTGGTGCCTCTTCATCTTCACGGTATGGTGGGAAGAAATACTTTGGACAGAAGCAGGATAACAAGAAGGGAAATTGGTCGGCCAATCGAGGATCTTCACAGGGGGATAGGCCGGGAGAGCCTAAGTGCAACAATTGTGGAGGGCCGCATTCTTCAAATAAGTGTCCTGCATGTTATGTATGTGGCAGGATGGGCCACATTGCTCGATATTGTCCCACCAGGGGAGGCCAGTCAGAGTATCAGGGCAACAGGCCGAGATTTGAGGATAGGACAGTGCAGCAGAGGCAACAGTTTGGGCCTCGTCCATTGGGAGGTCAGACAGTGGGACCACCCCAGGGACAGGTATATGCACTGACCAGAGAGCAGGCTCAGGCAGCCCCGGAGGAGGTGATTGCCGGTACGTGCCATTTATTTACGTACCCTGCTTTTGTTTTGATAGATACAGGTGCCTCCCATTCCTTTGTGTCTGTGGGATTTGTGGAAAGACACCATATGCGCACGTCTTCTTTGCCCACGCCTCTCCTTGTCTCGACACCCACTGGAAGAAACGTAGTTGCTGATCAGTTTTTGGCAGATAGCCTCATTTATTTTGAGGGCAACGAGTTGAGATCAGACTTGATTGTGCTGGGTATGTCAGATTTTGACTGCATCTTGGGTATTGATGTTCTGAACAGATACCAGGCAGTGGTAGATTGCCGACAGAGAACCGTGAAGTTCAGACCTGAGTTGGGCAGTCAGTGGACTTTCTTTGGCAACGGGTCTCGTGCGAAGATTCCGTTGATTTCAGCGATCAAGATGTCTCAGCTGTTGGAACGTGGGCACACGGGCTATCTTATTTATGCCGTGGACACGTCTGGAAAGAGTAAAGAACTGAGGGTTGAGGATGTACCAGTTGTGGCAGAATTTGCTGATGTATTTCCAGAAGAGATCCCAGGATTTCCACCGGCCAGGGAAGTTGAATTTGGGATCGAGTTGCTGCCAGGGACATCCGCTATCTCTCGTGCACCTTATAGGATGGCACCGGCTGAGTTGAGAGAATTGAAAGAACAGTTGCAGGATCTCTTGGACAAGGGGTATATACGCCCGAGCGTGTCGCCATGGGGTGCACCAGTTCTCTTTGTGAAGAAGAAGGACGGTTCGATGCGGCTGTGCATCGATTACCGGCAACTGAATAAGGCTACAGTGAAGAACAAGTATCCTCTCCCAAGGATAGATGACTTGTTTGATCAGTTGCAAGGTACCAGGGTGTATAGCAAGATTGATTTGAGATCCGGGTATCATCAGATTCGGGTCAGAGAGGAAGATGTGCAAAAGACAGCGTTCCGGACTCGATACGGGCATTATGAGTTCTTGGTGATGCCGTTCGGTGTGACGAACGCCCCGGCCGTCTTTATGAGTCTGATGAACAGAGTGTTTCAGCCGTATCTTGATCAGTTCGTCATCGTGTTTATTGACGATATTCTTATCTACTCCCGGAGTGAGGAAGATCGTGTGAAACACTTGAGGACAGTGCTTCAGATTCTTAGAGAGCATCAGTTGTTTGCTAAGCTCAGTAAGTGCGAGTTTTGGCTGAGCAGTGTGGTGTTTCTGGGGCATGTCATTTCGAGCAGCGGGATATCAGTGGACCCGAAGAAGATTGAGGCTGTGATGGAGTGGGCTGCCCCCACTTCTGTGCCTGAGATCCGGAGTTTTCTTGGTTTGGCCGGGTATTATCGGCGCTTTGTTGAGGGCTTTTCGAAGATTGCCAAGCCGCTGACTCAGTTGACTCAGAAGGGTGTGCCTTTCTTTTGGTCAGAAGCTTGTGAGGAGAGCTTCCAGGAGTTGAAGCACCGGTTGACGACGGCGCCAGTGTTAGTGATCCCGACGGAGAACTCCAGATTTGTTCTGTATACTGATGCATCACTGCAGGGCCTTGGATGTGTTCTGATGCAAGATAAGCATGTGGTAGCTTATGCATCGAGGCAGTTGAAGCCGCATGAGACCCGATATCCAGTTCATGACTTGGAATTGGCGGCTATCATCTTCGCCCTGAAGATCTGGAGGCATTACTTATATGGCACTTCATTCACCATATATACGGATCACAAGAGCCTCAAATTTCTATTTACTCAGGCGGAGCTGAACATGAGACAGAGGAGATGGATGGACCTACTCAAGGACTATGATTGCGAGATAGAGTACCATCCGGGGAAGGCCAATTTGACAGCAGACGCTTTGAGCCGGAAAGTGAGGAGTTCTGCTGAGGACGTCATCCATTTGTCGGCTATGATGACCTCCTATTGCCATATGGGCTATGACTTTGACATTGATGCATCACCTGTGTATGTATCGACTTTGCTAGCTGAGCCAGATATCTTTGAGAGTATCAGGAGAGCTCAGAGGTCAGATGCTGAGGTTCAGAGATGGTTGTCTATAGTGCATCTTGGTCAGCCGACGAAGTTCAGAGTGGCCGACGACGGATCTTTGAGATTGGGTAACCGCTGGGTAGTTCCGAGTACGCCGGAGTTGCGTAAGGGAATCTTGGGGCGAGCTCACAGTAGCAGACTTAGCATCCACCCAGGCGGGAAGAAGATGTACAGAGATCTGCGTGGTCAGTTTTGGTGGAAGAGAATGAAGTCTGATGTCGTCGCTTATGTGAAGAGGTGTTTGATCTGCCAGCAGGTTAAGGCAGAGAGACAGAGACCTGGCGGCGAGTTGAGAAGCTTGGAAATACCGAAGTGGAAGTGGGAGCACATTTCCATGGACTTCGTGACTCATTTGCCGAGGAGTGCTTCAGGCTTCGATGCTATTTGGGTGATTGTGGACAGATTGACCAAGGTAGCCCACTTTATCCCCTATAGCATGACATTTACATTCTTGAGGATGGCGCAGTTATATATTAGAGATGTGGTGAGATTACATGGGATCCCCGTTTCTATTGTATCAGATCGAGATCCGCGATTCACATCTCATTTCTGGGAAGGCCTTCAGTCAGCTTTGGGAACTGAAGTCAGATTGAGTACTGCTTATCATCCTCAGACGGATGGCCAGACCGAGCGCACTATTCAGACGCTCGAGGACATGTTAAGAGCTTGTGTTTTGGAGTTCGATGCCTCTTGGCAGGATTCGGTGCCTCTGGTAGAGTTTTCTTATAACAATAGCTACCAGGCAAGTATTCAGATGGCTCCGTTTGAAGCTCTTTATGGCAGACGATGTAGATCACCCCTATGTTGGGATGATTTGGACAGTAGATCAGTCGGAGGGCCTGAGTTGATCCGGGAAATGGAAGAGAAGATAAAGATTATAAGGCAGAAGATGAAAGCGGCTCAGGACAGACAGGCTGCTTATGCAAATAAACGGCGGAGATCGTTAGAGTTTCAGTTGGGAGATAAGGTCTTTTTGAAGATCTCGCCTTTCAGAGGCGTTGGGCGGTTTGGGATGCGCGGGAAACTGTCTCCGAGGTTTGTGGGACCGTACGAGATTTTGCAGCGCATTGGCACATTGGCTTACCGACTGGCTTTGCCGCCTTCTTTATCTGGGATACATGATGTGTTTCATGTATCGATGCTGCGAAAGTATGAGCCGGATCCGTCTCACGTGTTGCAGCCTTCCGAAGTTCAGTTAGAGTCAGATATATCTTATGTGGAACGGCCTGTTAGAATTCTGGACAGAGCAGACCGTAGACTTCGGAACAAAGTGATACCGATGATCAAAGTTCAGTGGGATCGCAGGGGTGTCGAGGAGGCTACGTGGGAGACGGAGCAGCATATGGTGCAGCACTACCCGGAACTATTCTCTGGTATGAGTTTATGTTTAGTTTCTGTTGGGGTAAGTTCATGTGATTTCGAGGACGAAATCTTATAAGTAGGGGAGTAATGTGACATCCCCGAAATGGTTAAATTGCTATTTGGCTCTAATTGTGTTTACATAATTAATTATGTGGTAATTGATTATGTGTTGGGATTTATTTACCTTATGGAAAATGCATGGTCATATGGATAAGGATGACCCGGGGTTGCATTTTAGGGTGCATGTGGTGCATGTTGGGTAAATATTATTGGAAGCATGATTTATTTGCATTGGTTAGCAATTAATTGGAAATCATGTGTTTATTTGATATTTGGTGCATTTTGAGTAAATGCTTTGAAAAATATCATGTTGGGGTGTTTTATACACCATGGAATTATTTTGGGTATACCTTTAATTAAATTAACCCAATCCCCCTTTTTATCCCCAACCCCACTCTTTTAACCTCATTCTTACTTTACCAAATCAAAACCACAAACCCTTCCCTTCTCCAAATTTCGAGCTCAAGCCTTGGGTGGAAGAGGAACCTTGCAAAAATCTTGATTTGTGGAGCATATTGGGTGATTTGAGATCCCCAAGAGGTATGGGTACCTCATGCTTTAATTTTGTGAAGTTTTGTTTGAGTTTGGTTTGATTTTGAAGGGTTTTAAAATGGGTTTTGTTGGGTTGTTGTGGTTTTGGTTAAAGGTTGGATTTATGGTTGTTTTAAGGTGTATTTTGATGGTTTATGTTGTTATTTGAGTTGTAGGTTTGTTGGTTAAGAGTTGGAATGGGTTGGAATGGTTTTGAGATGCAAAAATGGAGGATTTTCGGGTTACAGGGAATGGCGATCGATCGCCCATTCCAGGCGATCGATCGCGCCCAGGCAGTAGGCTTTTCAAGCCTTTGGCGATCGATCGCCACTCTTGGGCGATCGATCGGCGGGTCTGGCGATCGATCGCGCCAGGGGTGGCGATCGATCGCCGAAGGGTGCAAAATTTGGTACTCGGGCAGTAGGGTTTGGCGATCGATCGCCGTGATGGGCGATCGATCGCGAAAGCCAAAATATGGTGTTTTTAGGTGTTTTTGTGGGATTTTTGGTATTGGACTATTATTGGGTTCTAATATTGGTATTTGTGAATATGTAGAACCAACCCAGGTGGCAACGCAGCCAAGGAATTGAGGTCCAATCACATTCCACATTTTGGAAAGGTACGTAGTGGACGTACGGGCACCCAACGGTAACATGTACTTTATATGCTCATTGTTTATGCATTGTGGATGCGAGTATATATGTGGTATTGCATTGTGGATGCATATACATGTTGATTTATGCCATATGAGGTATTGCATTGTGGATGCATATACATGGTAATTTATGCATATTGATGTTAGATGCATATTATGATTATTGGATGCACATCCCATGAGTCGTGGTCATCCTTTGATGATTTTAATGCTTGCCGCTTTTGTATTGGTTCCGCCAAATGTGAAGCGAGGGGTGGGAGCGCCGCATGTCACATTTGAGCGTGGTTGTCATATGGGGCGAGGAAAGGGTATTTGCCGCTCTCTGTGAAGCGAGGGGTGGGAGCGCCGCATGTCCATTGTAGCGAGGTTATCCTATGCCGCCCATATGAATATAAGCGAGGGGCATTAAAATACACTGTGATGGACAGACTAGGGAATGGTGACCAATATGTGGTACAGTTGAAATGGTATATAATGTCATGACATGTTTTGGCCATTAAAAATAATCTGTTGATTATACTCATGAGTTATGGTACAGGGACAACCAAACGGGAAGCGTTTGAAATGCATGGGAAAACAGGAAGTGTTTTATATTGATTATGCATTTACGCTTTATCTTCATATTGTGTTGAATATGAATGATTATTATTGCTCATGTTTGGGGGTTGTCCTTGTAGGTACCTTTTTGGCATGATAGATGGGCTTGAACGGGTTGAGACAGTGAGCTTCTCGAGCATCTTTGGTAGATGAAAGGACAGGATTCTTTTGTATAGTTCCTACTCTAGGAGTAGCGTAAAACTATAGTGGACACATTCATTTGTTGGAATGTAATTAATCCTTTTTGGTAGTCCTTTATTTTGGCATGTAAATGCTTAAGCTCACAAACTCAACTTGTTTATTCTACTCTGATCATTTGTCTAGCTCTATTATGCCTTTATTCCGCACTTAAGGATTAGGGTCCTTACAAAAGATCGCCTAAATCATTTCCAAGTCTAGTTCATAACTATAAAATTTCGCCTCTAAGTGCCCTCAAATAGGTTCTAGAGCTCTCTAAGATCCTCAAGACAAATCATAGTTAACAAAATTTTTCCAATATATAATTCCCTCAATCATGACTCAAAAGTGCTCAAAATGTTCCTCAATTTTGAAATATTAACTCAACCAAAGATATTCACAAACAAGTCAAAAATCTTCAAGACTTTAAGTTGAGATGGGGATTAATGTCATCATGTAATACCATTGCAAGTCTAATTCCTTATTTCTTAATGATGAACTCAATTTCAAGAAAAAAAAGTTTTATATGCCCAAAAACAATCTAATCTTATGATATACTAGTCATGCAAGGAAGTAACAAAAGACAACAGCAGAAACCAGTAAACACCCCCCTCAAACTTAGTACATGCATTGCCCTCAATGTATAGTAAACAATAAGCGCAAAAGCAAAACACATACCTCGACGACTGATCGCTTTTATTTAAACAATTATTTCTCAGTGTAGCGATTCTATACCGCAAGTGCACGGTGTCAAGTTTTAGTATAAGGGTTGAAAAGTAAGGATTATCGTACCCACAGGGACTAGTAGTAATTACCACGTTCGATTAGAATTACTATATTTAACCTACGATTATGGAATGATTATCAAACTAAATTGACTTAAGCACAAAAGTTAACCTAAACAACAGTGATGGATAATTGAAGAGAAATTATAAACGAATTATCAAGACGTCGGTTCACCCATGTAATCCCCCAAAAGTTGTCTATTAATTAAGATTCAAAGTTGTATGTTCTAGGGTGACAAGTTTTCCTATTTCATTCGTTATACCTTGGTCCGGTTATAACAAGTCTAGCATTAATCTACAATAAATAACTCCCGTGTCTTTATTGAATGATTAATACCAAAAAACGCTTTGTGAAAACTACTAGCCTTCGATTTTGGTAAATCTATTGCTATCACATGTGTTCTAGATTTTACTTGGTCCGTCTCAACCTAAAACCCACGGCCTAATTTACTACGTCGAATCGTAATCTCCTATGGTCAATTCAATTACGATTACCAATATCATGCAAAAGGTAGCTAATCTTTTACAGGCATTAAAAACATAAATTATGCGCAAAGATCATAGAAATCAAATCAAAACCGTTAATTAACTCAAGGGTTCAAACATGGTATCCCCTATGTCTTGACAAATATTTTAGCCAACAACCATAATCAAATTATAATGCAAAAACATGTCTTTAAACAAATTTAACATCACAATCTGAAATAAAAAATAATTAAGTTCAGAAATACTAAGATAACGAGGATGTCGCTCCGTGCGTCGCTCCGTTCTTTCGTTCCTTGTGTTACTCTTGATCTTCAATGATTTGTGGTATGTTTTCTTTTGATGGAGGAGTGGCTGCTAGGTTTCAGAAAATGTGTGCCAAAGTCCTCAAATTTTCTTCCATGGGTCTGATAAACTAGGGTAACCACCACTAGGAAGAAGTCCAGCTTGAACCAAACATGGAAAGTCTTTATTTTTCTCAAAACTCTTCGCGACGATCGATCTTCAATCCACGCCGATCGATCGCGAATGTCTACTGGACGTGATAGTCAAAATAATCATTTTCGTGATCGATCTTCGTTTCCAGCCGATCGATCGCGAGTCTTCACTGTATATTGGCGATCGATCGTGAGTTCTTGCCGATCGATCGCCAATTTAATCTGTTCAGCCTCTATTTTTATAGCTCGGTGATCGATCGCGATGTTGTTTCCGCTCGATCACGAGCTGTATAAAATTAATAACTTCAAGAATTCAGTCCATTTTCTCATGTCTTCGCTCGGTTTGGTCCTTTTTCAACATTATTAGCTTATTTCCTCCACTTTTATCCCCTTGGACATAGATTCCTGAATACACAAAAATATACCAAAAGCGTAAAATCATCCAGGAATCAATACGAAAATCAATACAAAAACATAGCAAAATAAGTGTAAAATTCACACTTATCAACTCCCGTAAACTTAGACTTGATCGTCCTCGAGCAAGCAATGAAATCAAAATGTAGAGTTTATCATCATTACTTTAACAGAATTAACTTAACGACTCAAATGTAATAGCTCAAAAATCTCACTAACACTTCAACAAGAGTCAATCCAAAAATGAACAAGAAGTGTTTTCTCCTATGCCAAGCAATACCTCGCAAAATTGGAACGTGTGTGTGTGCTATTGCCAATCTTGAGTTTCATATATATTTTTAAGATCAAATTCTGCTAGTAAACTCAAAGGCAAGATTACTATCAAGCACTCCAGAAGTCTACTTTTCAAGTACTTCTCCACTAATGTAATTATTCCCTAGACTTGGATCATAAGGTCTTCTTAAGCTTATAATGTCCGGCCTTTGGTGTTTGGTTTCAAAGAAAAGATAGGATAGCGCAAAGAAGAGAGTATAAGCATTTACAGTTCACATTTGTAGCACAAAATTGAGCTTCTCTTCTTTTTCTTTTTAGCCTTGGCCACTTTGGGTCTTATTTAGTCACTTTTTCTCAAGGTTTTTTATCTATCTTCTTCTTTTCTCATTCATCATTTTTTCAATAATAAGCTCATCTAAATGTAGCAATTAAAGTGCATCTAATGAGAATCATCATACTCCCTTTAGGTAAGGATATTTTTTTCCATTTAGGCTCATAAAGGTGGGTATAATGAGTTTGCCAAAAAAAATGTTGAATGGGGGCTAATTTCCATTCTTATTCATTTAAGTTCAAGGAGGGACACTAGTGGTATATATAGACAAGGTATGCTCGAAAGGCTCAAACGTTCCAAGGATCGCCTAAATCATATCCAAGTCAAATTCATAATTATAAAATTTCGCCTCAAAGTGCCCTCAAATAGATTCTAGAGCGCTCTAAGATGCTCAAGACAAATCATAGTTAACAGAATTTTCACTTTCCTATATAAATTCCACTCAATCATGACTCAGACGTGCATCAAAATGTTCCTCAATATTTGACATATTAACTCAACCCAAGATATTCACCAACAAGTCAAAATTTTCAAAACTCTAATTGAGATGGAGATTATTTTCATCATGTATTACAGTTGCAAGTTTCATTCATGTATTTCTTAATGAATAACTCAATTTTCACAAACAATTAACTTTAATATGCTCAAGAACGACTTCGTACCACTCGCTAAAATATAATGCAATAAAAGTAGTAGCAAGAGAACAGCAGTACTCAGTAAAGACCCCCACAAACTTAGTATGTGCATTGCCCTCAATGTACAGAAAACAATAAGTGCAGTAGCAAAACACATACCTCGACGACGATCGTCAGTGATCGTCGTCCTCATCGTTGCGCTCCGGTGGTGGGTCTGGGTAGTATGGTTCCTGTGGCTGGTATGGCTGGACTGTAGGCTGTGATGGGAACGGAATGTCAGGGAAACCCTGTGCCAAAGCAGAGTTCCATGCAGCTTGATACTGCAAGAACTCCATGTTTTGCTGATACAATTGCTGGTGGCCCCATCGGAGTTCCCTTTGTTCATGTCGTATCTCCTGCAATTCATGATGGAGGGATTCCATCGTGATTGAAGTATGCACTGTAGCAGCAGATGATGATGATCCAGAAAGGTGGCTGCTGCTAGGTCGTGGTTGTGCCATCCGTCTGACTGTGGCTGGTGCAGGATGATCGACCACAAGTGATGCCTTCGGTGGAATTGCCTCTTCTGCGGAGTCCCAGACAACTTCCGCATACTTGCACAAAGAGGTGATAGTGGAGGGGCATGGCATACCAGAAGTGGGAGGGTCGCGAGTGTATTTCCGGATGGCTGCCTCGACAAGACGTTCGAGATCTATCGTGAGTCCGGTAACTATGGCATATACAAGTATAGCTCGGTCCTTTGTGACTTCCGATGTGTGAGTCGATGGCATGACTCGAGCTACAATGAATGAAAACCAAGCCTTGGCCTCCTCCTTCAGATCCTATATCAATACCAGCTATGGCTTTCGGTCGGCGTTCAGTCGCCATTGAGTTCCCTCGACACATATGGTGGACAAAATAGCATCCAAGTCAATGTGATTCCGGCAATATATGGAATAGTCATCCTCCGGAATGTTTGGCATGTTATATAGCACATTGATAGCCTGTGAATCAAAAAGAATTGGTTGTTGCCGTACAAAGACAACGTTGGCTTCAATGTGGTTCTGTGCCCGGAGGTTGGAGTAAAACTCCCTGACTAAAGAAACCACCGCATCTCGTGGTTGGCGAACAAAAGTATACCACTCTCGCCGGAGTGCCTCTTGGATCACAGCACAGCCAAGCTTGCTCGTGTCCATTCCCCGTTCCCGTATCAGATTCTTCTTCCGATATACCGCATAAAATTTAGCAGCTTCATTATTTATGAACTTGTAGGAGTCAAACTCCTCAGGAGCGGGAACTGGCTGTTTTTGCTTTCGCTTCGGTGCCATCCCTAAAATCAAACTCACCAACACCACTACCAACCAATACAATAGATAAAGCAAGCACAAATCCTCCAACCAACAATCCAAGTTAGGTTACTTAACCAAACCACACACTAATCACTAAGGAGCTCTTCAATTCTCCCCCAAACTTATCAAGACCAAACAATTCCAACTTCACCAATTCACAATTCGAAAACTTATTTTTTTTTTCACACCCCAACACTTCTTAACAATCAAATAATGGCCCATGTATAGAAAAGCTAAAATACCTCAACAAATTTTGAAAATTTGTTACTTGATAGTCCTTAGCTTTCCATAGCTTCAACTTGGAGTGTAGGGTGCCCAAAACTCCTTTTCCCTTGCTAATTCTTGTGAAAGATTGAAGCTTGATGTTAGAATGGATGATAACTTTCGAAAATTTGAAGAAACATTGAAGGATTGAAGATGGATTGGGAAAGAATTGAGGAAAATTGGGGAAATTGGGGGAGGGTTTCGTTTTTTAGTGTGTGTAATGTGTGTAAAATGTTGAATCTGATATTGAAAAAACAAAATTTTTGACCTCACGATCGATCGCGGATGTTTGCCGATCGATCGCGAGAGTTTTCTGGAAATTGGCGATCGATCGCGAGTTCTTGCCGATCGATCGCCAATGTAAAAAAAAAAAAAATTTCTTCTCGGGACTTGGCGATCGATCGCGATGGTATGAAGATCGATCGCCAAAACACACTGCCCGAATTTTTTTTCTATTTTTTTTTATATCAACACTTTCTCTCTTGGGATTCGTTCTTCTCCACCCACTCTGCAAAATTGACACACGGAGTCAATCCTTGGAAATAAATTGCAAATAAAACAAATTTTAACTAAAAAAAATTAAACAAAGAAAAGGGAGAAAAATGGTGTTCTTAATTTATAGTCCCAAGCTGGACTTGTTACCAACATCGCTTTAATGGTTCGGAGTATGTGGATTAGTGTCATCCAAATTGCAGTGCCTTAACCGCTGATCATTTACCACGTAAGTGCCTAGAATAGGATCACTTACTTTTGATTGCTCCATGAGCATAGACGGTAGTTACCATGAATGGTCCAACCCTTGACGCCTTTGGCTTGCTTTGGAAAATGCGAGGTGGTGGCGCTTTATGCAATTGCACTGTCTCTCCCTTCATGAATGTCCTTTTCTCCTTGAGCTTCTTAGCCTTTTTTGACTTGACCATGTCATGGTTCTTGCCTTCCTTAGGCTCTAGCTTGGACTCCACTTCCACCTCATTAGTACCTTGCATCACATCAACAAGCAAAGTGTCAATCATGTTAACTTTTAGATAATCATGCTCGTTGTGTGCGTGTGTTGAAGATTGAACATATTGAATGTAACCCGATCCTCTCCTACACAGAGGATCAACTTCCCTTCTTCAACATCAACGATGGCTCTTCCAGTAGCCAAGAATGGGCGTCCCAGGATCAATGGAGTTCTCACATCCTCCTCCATATCCAGCACTAGGAAATCCACCGGGAAGGTGAATTGATCTATCTTTACTGGTACATCTTCAATGATTCCTAGTGGGTAGGCGATAGACTTGTCTGCCATTTGTAACACTACCCTCGTGGGCTTCGGCTCTCCTAATCCAAGTCTCTGAAAAATAGACAAAGGCATCAAGTTCACACTAGCACCCAAATCACATAATGATTTAATAGAAGAAATAGGCCCAACAGTGTAAGGAATAGAAACTCCCTGGATCTTTTAACTTCGTGGCCGATTTCTTTTTCACCATAGCACTACATTCCTCAGTCAAAAAGACAGTCTCGTGCTCTCCCAATTTCTGCTTCTTAGACAACATTTTCTTTAAGAATTTGGCATAACTAGGCATTTCTCGTAATGCATCAATAAAGGGTATATCGATATGCAAATTCTTAAGCATGGCTAAAAATTTGGCAAAGTTTGAATCAACCTTCGCCCTATTAATTGTTGCAGGGAATGGGAGAGGAATGTGTACCTTTTCTTGTGGTGAGATCGGTATAGTGGCTCCAATGGACTTACCCTTGTTGCACGGCTGCTCCTTCTCCTCTTGCTTCATTGAAATCTTTTCCGTTTCCTTCTCAGCACCAAGTTCCTTTCCACTCCTCAAGGTCACGGCATTGGCTTGCTCCCTTGGATTCTTCTCGGTGTCACTCGGCAAAGTTCCTTGTGTCTTCCGGCCAAGATGGTTTCCAATTGTCCGACTTGAGTTTCCAAATTCTTGATAGATGCATCTTGGTTACTCATCCTTGTCTCAGTAGATGATATAAACTTGACAAGTAATTCCTCCATGCTCGGCTTTGGTTGGTAAACCGGTTGTGGTTGGGTTCAAAACATTCTTTTGGTCGGACCAAGAGAAGTTTGGATGATTCCTCCACGGTTGGTTATAGTTGTTGGAGTAAGAATTACCCTATTGTGGCATGTTTCCTACAAAGTTAGCATTTTCAGTAGATTGCACAAAAGGATTACCTGCCTGGCATTCCGTGCTCTGATGGTTGCCTCCACACAAATCACATATGACCACTTGAGCTTGCATCGCTGTCATGCTCAAGCCATCCATTTTCTTATTCAACGCCTCCAATTGAGCTTTTATTGCTGTTACCTCATCAACTTGGTGCACCCCAATCGATCTTTTGGGCACATTCCTTTCGGACTGCCACTGGTAACTGTTGGATGCCATTTTTCCAAGAGTGTGAAAGCTTCCTCAGGTGACTTTCTCATAATGGTACCTCCTGCTGCTGCATCAATGGATCTATTAGCAGAATATAAACCATTGTAAAATGTTTGTACCTAAAGCCAAATCGGAAGGCCATGATGTGGGCATCTTCGAAGTAGATCCTTAAAGCGCTCCCAAGCTTCATATAGAGTCTCCGGATCATGTTGCACGAATGTGGTGATATCATTGCGCATCTTAGCTGTCTTGGAAGGGGAAAGTATTTTGATAGGAAGACTTGAGCCATCCCCTCCAAGTAGTGATCGACCCAGCAGGCAATGAATTCAACCAGCTCTTAACTTTATCGTTTAAAGAAAAAGGAAAAAGTCGTAACCTGATGGCGTCGTCAGTGACGCCATTGTGCTTGAATGTGTCGTATATCTCCAAAAAGTTGGAGATATGAGCATTAGGATCATCAGTAGGCGATCCTCCGAATTGCACAGAATGTTGAATCATCTGAATTATGGCAGGCTTGATCTCGAAGTTATTAGCCTGAATCCTTGGTCTAGTGATGCTAGACATGGTGCCTTGAAAAGATGGTTGTGCATAGTCCATCACGGACCTTGTAATTGGCACTTCATCATTGTGTTGTTCACCATTCCCTCGATTATTCTCACCCATCTCTCTAGTTTCTTTCCGAAGTCTTCTGCAAGTTCGCTCAATCTCTAAGTCAAGTGGCTCTAGTGTAGGTCTGTCACTTCGTAGCATGCATTACCAAGACAACTCCCTGCAAAATTCAACACAACGAAGGAACAACTGTAGTGAAATCGTGTAAATCGTAATAAAAATAAATATAAAAGAAATATGGCTAAATTGTAGTCAACTAATCTCCTATGATATTACTTAAACTAGTCCCCAGCAACGGCGCCAAAAACTTGATCGCTTTTATTTTAAACAATTATTTCTCAGTGTAACGATTTTATACCGCAAGCGTACGGTGTCAAGTTTTAGTATAAGGGTTTAAAAGTAAGGATTATCGTACCCACAGGGACTAGTAGTAATTACCACGTTCGATCTATATTTAACCTACGATTATGGAATGATTATCAAACTAAATTGACTTAAGCACAAAATTAACCTAAACAGCAGTGATGGATAATTGAAGAGAAATTATAAACGAATTATCAAGGCGTCGGTTCACCCATGTAATCCTCCAAAAGTTGTCTGTTAATTAAGATTCAAAGTTCTATGTTCTAGGGTGACGAGTTTTCCTATTTCATTCGTTATACCTTGGTCCGGTTATAACAAGTCTAGCATCAATCTACAATAAATCACTCACGTGTCTTTATTGAATGATTAATACCAAAAAACGCTTTGTGAAAACTACTAGCCTTCGATTTTGGTAAATCTATTGCTATCACACGTGTGCTAGATTTTACTTGGTCCGTATCAACCTAAAACCCACAGCCTAATTTACTACGTCGTATCGTAATATCATATGGTCAATTCAATTATGATTACCGATATCATGCAAAAGGTAGCTAATCTTTTACAAGCATTAAAAACACAAATTATGCGCAAAGATCATAGAAATCAAATCAAAACCGTTAATTAACTCAAGGGTTCAAACATGGGATCCCCTATGTCTTGACAAATATTTTAGCCAACAACCATAATCAAATTATAATGTAAAAACATGTCTTTAAACAAATTCAACATCACAATCTGAAATAAAAAATAATTAAGTTCAGAAATACTAAGATAACGAGGATGTCGCTCCGTGCGTCGCTCCGTGCTTTCGTTACTTGCGTTGCTCTTACTCTTCAATGATTTGTGGTATGTTTTCTTTTGATGGAAGAGTAGCTGCTAGGTTTCAGAAAATGTGTGCAAAAGTCCTCAAATTTTCGTCCACGGGTCTGATGAAATAGGGTAACCACCACTAGGAAGGAGTCCACCTTGAACCAAACATGGAAAGTCTTTATTTTTCTCAAAACTCTTCGCGGCGATCGATCTTCAATCCATGCCGATCGATCGTGAATGTCTACTGGACGTGATAGTCAAAATAATCATTTCCACGATCGATCTTTGTTTCCAGCCGATCGATCGTGAGTCTTCACTATATATTGGCGATCGATCGCGAGTTCTTGCCGATCGATCGCCAATGTAATCTGTTCAGCCTCTCTTTTTATAGCTCGGCGATCGATCGCGATGTTGTTGCCGATCGATCGCGAGGTTTATAAAATTAATAACTTCGAGAATTCAGTCCATTTTCTCATGTCTTCGCTCGGTTTGGTCCTTTTTCAACATTATTAGCTTATTTCCTCCACTTTTATCCCCTTGGACCTAGATTCCTCAAATACACAAAAACTATACCAAAAGCGTAAAATCATCCAGGAATCAATACGAAAATCAATACAAAAACATAGCAAAATAAGTGTAAAATTCACACTTATCAACGACGACCGTCAGTGATCGTCATCCTCATCATGCTCCAGCGGGGGTAGTGGATAGTAAGGCTCCTCTGGCTGGTACGGTGGATATGGCGGATAATCCGGTGGTGGTGGTTGGTATGGTTGGTACTCAGGTGGTGGTGGTTGGTATGGCGAAATGGTTGAAATTGCGGCTCGGGCGGGAACTGAATAGTTTTTAAACCTTGGGCCAAAGCATTGTTCCATGCACATTGGTATTGCAGGAACTCCATTTGGTGCTGACTTATCTGTGCTTGGCCTACTGTAATTCCCTTTGCAAATTTTGGATGCCCTGCTGCTCCAGGCGGATGTCTTGGAGATCCCTGTGAAGGGAGCCCAAGGTGATTGATGAATGCTCTGCAGCCGAAGATTATGATGGCCCAGCTTGTCTGCTGCTCGAAGGCCGTGGCTCGGCCCTACGCCGGCCTGTAGGAGGTGGAGGTCCATCAACCACAATTGGTCCTTTTGGTGGTAGGAGTTCTTCATCGGCATCGCACTTCACTCCGCATCTCTTGCAAAGAGCTGTGATAGTAGATGGAAAAGGTAATGCGGAGGTGGGCGGACTCCTGCTTATGTCACATATGTGGTCATTTATAATGTACCCCAAACCACCGTTTGGCCACTGAGTATGGGAAATACCAGGGCAGCTCTCTCCTTGGTGACCTCAGAAGTGTGGGTCGATGGCATGACCCTGGAGGCTATGAAGGAGAACCATGCTTGTGCCTCTGGTTTCAGATGTTTCTTTAGGACCAATTGGGGCTCTCCATTGCTGTTCCTTTGCCAATCTGTCCCCTCAATACTGATTACAGCTAGTACCTCATCATAGTTGATCTGGATCGTCTTGAAAGCTTTGTAATCACTATTCTTTATTGATGGCATCCGAAAAATTGCATTTATCTTGAATTGATCAAATTCGACATCCTTACCCCTTACAAATACAACCTCCCTTGAATTTTGGTGGACTGTCCTTAAATTAGCATAGAATTCCCTCACAACAGGGGCCACCGCATCAATAGGTTGTTGAATAAACTCAAACCAACCTCGTCGCCTTGCTTCTTGAATGACAGGGCATTCAAGTCGATCTAAACTCATTCCCCTTTCGCGACTGAGGGGTTTGCGGTGATAACTGGGGTATAATTTCGCCGCTACGGAATTCACAAAGCGACGCTTATCATAATCTGCAGACGAAGTGGTGGCTTCGACTTGCTTTTGCTTTTTCTTTGGCGCCATTTATCAATTCACAATTCCCACTTCTTCAATCCCAAGCACAACAAGAATATACCAAATTTACCAACCACAACAAGAATTCACCAATATTTCCAACCACCACTTTAATTCCCCAATATTTAACTACTCATCTCCCAAATTCACCAAAAACTTCAATCCTTGTATATCCAAACAGACATATTCACTAATTCATGGATATATAGAGGAGTTGAAACCAAATACCATGAAAATCTAGGTGATGTTTTGGAATTTGGTTGAGTTCCTCCTTTTTGATGAAATCTCCCAATTCAGCTTTGGATCTTCAAATCTGTTGCAAAAATTGTAATTAGAGGAAGCTTTGAAGCATATATTGCAAGCTTTGTGAGTGTGTGGGAAAGATTATAGAAGGAATTTGGGGATTAGGTAAAAGGGACGATTTTTTTCTGTGAAAAAATTGGAAGGGTTTTGTTTTTTCTTTTGGAATGCTACTAATATCTAACATTAAAAACGAAAATTTATGTTGCTCGATCGATCGAGAGTTTTCGCTCGATCGATCGAGCAAGACAGAGAAATTTTCTTCTTTTTATAACCTTCCTCGATCGATCGAGGGTGATCTCTCAATCGTTTGGTGACTCCAATTTTTTTTTTTTTTTGTAACCTGTGGTCGATCGATCTAGCTAAATTCTCGATCGAGCATTCCAGAACAATTTTTTTACAAGAAAATTTTCAATTTTCGATCCACCCCACCAATTGGACTCATTCCATTTCTCTGCATTTGAAAATTAACGCACGGAGTTAGACTCGAAAAATTAAAATAACAAGAAGGAAAATAATAAAAAAAAAATTAGACTAAAAATAAAAAACAAACAAGGGATAGAGGAAAGTTCTTAATTTATAGTCCCAAGCTGGACTGTCACCTCCTTCTTAGTGGTCCAATTTTGATTGTTCCTTCGGGTTTTTCACTGTATCAGTAGGTAGT
Organism: Haberlea rhodopensis; assembly: GCA_907163345.1. Classification (NCBI taxonomy): domain Eukaryota; kingdom Viridiplantae; phylum Streptophyta; class Magnoliopsida; order Lamiales; family Gesneriaceae; genus Haberlea; species Haberlea rhodopensis. The sequence goes on from CAJQUN010000251.1 coordinate 620,212, forward strand.
GTCCCTTGAGCTCGTCCATGAATTATAGATGCTAGTTGCCCCACTTGAACCTCCAAGTTTTTTATAGATGCATCCAGATTTTGCATCCTAGTTTCAGTTGATGATATGAACTTGGTCATTAGCTCCTCCATACTTGGCTTGGTACATATCCCGGTTGTTGTTGTGGGTTCAACACATTGTTTTGGTTGGACCATTGTAAATTTGGATGATTCCTCCATCCCGGGTTGTTAGTATTGGAGTATGGGTTATTGGGCTGCCTGTTTCCTACATAGTTAGCAGATTCATTGGACTGAGTAAATGGATTACCTGCCTGGCACTCGATTCTTGGATGATTGCTTCCACATAAGTCACAAACGATAACTTGAGCTTGCATCGTTGTCATGCTCATGCTATCTCTCTTTTTGTTCAACGCTTCCAATTGTGCCGAAAGAGCAGTGATGTCGTCAATTTGATGACTCCGCTCGGTTTCTTTGGCACATTCCTCTCTGATTGCCATTGATAGCTATTAGAAGCCATCTCTTCCAAGAGTTCATAAGCTGCTTCCGGTGTTTTGCGCATAATGGATCCTCCTGAGGCTGCATCAATCATAGAACGGTTAGATGAAAATAAACCGTTATAAAAAGTTTGTACCTGGAGCCAAAATGGAAGATCATGATGTGGGCATCTCCTAAGCAAGTCCTTGAAACGATCCCACGCCTCATATAATGTTTCAGGATCATATTGCCCAAACGTGGTGATATCGTTTCTCATCTTTGCAGTTTTGGAAGGGGGGAAATATTTTGTGATGACCAGGGATTATAGGTGTTAATCCCGTAGTGTTAATAATCCCTAAAGTGGTTTTACGTGGCGATTTGGAGTTTAATCGAGGTGTTGGGCCTTCTGGGCTCGTTTATTTGGGTAGTTGGGATCGTTGGATCCAGAGGATGAGATTGTATTCTCATTTGGGTGAAAAACCTAAGAGTTGGGTTTTTGATGTGTCTCGGGATCTCGGGTGCTGTGTGAGCACCGGTAGGGGGTTTTGGAGTTAGAGAGAGAGTTTTTGAAAACAGATGATTTTTAATGAATCATGATGTAAAGTGGAAACCAGGTTTGGTATGTGTACACCGTGGTATACTAGTGTTTCCCTCATAACGATGTATGTTAGACATCGTGAGTCTTGATAAAGATGTCATGGAATGATATCTACGATAGAATCAGGAGCGATTCGAATCCTTACAGTTTCAGTTGACTAACTGCTTTTGGATTATTAGCGTTGAGTTGTACTGACGCTTTTTGGCGTTATGATGGATTTGGAAGTTTATTCCACTCCAGAGTTTGACACGAGGTCAACGTTCTCACGGTTGAGGTGTCATTCAGGATGCGTTCTTACTAGTTGTAGTAGAACTAAGGATGACTGTCCGATCTACAGTCGTAAGTATAGGTGGTTTTGCAGTCATGAGAGGCTGACTTTTGGGATGACCCGCATCGAGGTACGTTTTGCCTCTTGGGTGATAGGTTGGTTTTGGTAAGTCGCTCTGTTTCAGAGTTTGATGAGAGGTAAGTATCCTCGCGTTTTATTAATACGATTCTGATATGGTCAAGAATCGAGGTTATGGCTTCATGTTGTTGTGTAGCCTAGGTGTTATGTGATACACCGGTGCAATTTCGAGGATGAAATTCTTTTAAGTGGGGGATATTGTGATGACCAGGGATTATAGGTGTTAATCCCGTAGTGTTAATAATCCCTAAAGTGGTTTACGTGGCGATTTGGAGTTTAATCGAAGTGTTGGGCCTTCTGGGCTCGTTTATTTGGGTAGTTGGGATCGTTGGATCCAGAGGATGAGATTGTATTCTCATTTGGGTGAAAAACCTAAGAGTTGGGTTTTTGATGTGTCTCGGGATCTCGGGTGCTGTGTGAGCACCGGTAGGGGGTTTTGGAGTTAGAGAGAGAGTTTTTGAAAACAGATGATTTTTAATGAATCATGATGTATTTGTGGGGCTATTAATTTTTCGGGGTATTTTTGCTATAAATACCAAATGAACCCGAGATTTTAAAATCAAAATCATCAGCCCCAAATCTCCTCCCTCTTCCCGCACGCGAATCCCGTCTGCTACAGCTCCTCCGCGCGCTAAAACGCTGCGCCCGCCGCCGTCCCGCCGCCGTTCGGCGCGTGCGACCCGCCGCCGGATTCGTCTCGTCGAGGCGCAGCTAACCCCTCCGTCAATTTGAAGTTTCGTCGCGTTTTGAAGGCGGATTTGGCAGGAATGCGTCGATCCCCAAAAGTTAGGGTTCTTCGATTTTTCGTCCGATTTCTTCCGATTTTTCGATTGGGTAACCTCCTTTACCTCTTTTTCCTTGCTTGTGATGTTTTCCCCTGCTTTTGTGAAGTATTGGTTCGAATTTTATTTCGAAATTGTAGGGTTTGATTTCGAAAATTTGGGGGTTTTTGGCAAGGGTATTGATTCATGCAATTGATCGATTATTGCATGTTTTTGAGGTATATTGATGCTTAATTGGGTTCGAAATCGTGAGATTAGGGTTCGATTTTTGTAGGGTATTCTTGAACAATTTCGATATTGTCTCATTCGTTCCCCTCCCTGCATATACCCTGCCCCGGGTCTTTTTAAAGGTTAATTGTCGTGTGTTGACAATTTTTTGAGGGATTTGGGTGTGCTTGAGCATAGGTTACATGTTCGTAAATAATTGTGAATTATTTATCGTGTTAGCACATCATTCCTCGGGGCATGGAACTCGAGCAAGGTTTGGCTCGGACTTCGGAGATTTAAGGTACGTGCGACGTACGAGCATTACTATATATGTGAAATGCATAAGGTATTTTTGATTGCATTGAATATTGTGCGTATGGTTATACATATATGTTGATATAGCCAAGGAACGACCAAATCTTAATATCGCCGCTTGTAGCGTGCGTGACACTAGAGTAGGATAACTCTTACAAGATATAAGGGGTACTGGGTTCATATGTATCTATTATAAGACATTTGAGATGTCTAGGGTTGTAGAATCATGTATCTATTATAAGACATTTGAGATGTCTAGGTTGTAGAATCATGTATCTATTATAAGACATTTGAGATGTCTAGGTTCGTAGAATCATGTATTCATTATGAGACATTTGAGATGTCTAAGTTCGTAGAATCACGTATTCATTATAAGACATTTGAGATGTCTAGGTATAATGAAGGATTGGTAAAACAAATGCTAGGCATTTGAGCTATCTGTGATTGATAGCGAGGTTGTGAAATCAGTATTAGATATTGAGATATCTATAATTGCATGTTTAATGAATTTTCAATCACTATCTGTTGATATTCGAGGATTAGGCATGCGATGAGTTAATCAATGTGTTGATTTACTGATTTTTGAGATTTGACGAGTTTTATGATTGTGAGGACAGGGACAGTACACAGAATCCCGGATGAGGTTGCCATCCAGGGAGTATCATTTAAATTCATTTGTATTTACCTTTGTTGTAAATTATGAATTTCATTATTGTGATTATGGGATTTTGTGTATTGGTATGCTTACCCCGTTGGGGGCTGTCTCTGTTGGGACAGGTGAACAGGTGCATCGATGGCTGTGGAGCTGAGCTCGAGCTGTTGATTTGAGGTACTCCCAGGATCGTGGTACCAGGGCTTGATGGAGCACGGTATCGTATAGAGTACTTATATATACACCTGAGGATTTTATACATATTCATGATGCTCGCATGTGAGCATGATTTTACTTGTATATGGATTGTATATAAAGGCATGAGCCTTTCTCTCTTTCATTTGAGGTTGCATGCAATTAGAGGTTAAATTGCTAAATGATATGAGAGTCATTGGTGTATTATGTGGGTGTTGAAACCCACTGTTGTCGTCATATGTGTGGTGTCTTCCCTGGCTGGGAATTTACTTGTATTAATGTATTATGATGAGTATTATGTGTTCCCTGGCCGGGAATTATGTTATGTGTTGTGCTTTTTTTTTTGGGATAGCTCTACTTATGGGGAGACTCTGCCCAAATTTTTATAAAAGTTCACAATGTGAAAAGTGGTACCAAGGGGTTGGTAAAGGGCAAACATATGAGTCTTTTATTGTTAGGATGATGATCTTATAACATTGAGTATTAAAGGAAAATTTTGTAATTGACATTCAATGGTAAAGTATCATCTGAGCTTCCCGATTGACTTTTTATTGAAAGCATGTGCCACACATAGTGGTTAATACACTAATCAGGGGTTAAGGGCTAAGGGGGTCCTTACATTAGTACTACTCCATGTAAGCGGAATTCTTCCTCGCTTCCAATGGACCTTAGCGTAAGCAATTAAAATCCTTACTAAGATAACCTTGACTCCTGAGCCCTTATCATTAGTACATTTTAATGCTTCTTGCTACTCCATGTAAGCGGAATTCTTCCTCGCTTCCAATGGACCTTAGCGTAAGCCATTAAAATGTACTAATGATAAGGGCTCAGGATTGAAATAAGGATTTAAGGAGGAAGGATGTCATGACATTTATTTGTGAACCATACATTCTTATAATGTGTTTTTATTATGTATTGAATGTTGATGCATAGCGTATATGGCTATTGCTGTTAACCCTGATGGTTGCAGGTTACAGGAAATATGGAGTACAAAAAGGAATGATGATTATACATATGTACGGGCATCCCAAGGGCAACATGTATTATGTGTTTAGTCATTTAACACAAGGTAAATCAAGGTATGCATAAGATAGTGCATTATGTTATGATACATGTTGATACGCATCGTTTTGCATATGTATATTGTGAAATATAAAGTGAGGATTTCAATGCTTACACTAAGGTCCATATGAGCGAGGAAGAATTCCGCTTATATGGAGTAGTAAGAAGCATTGAAATGCACTATTGATATTTCACGAGTCCAGGTTACCCTAGTGAGGATTTCAATGCTTATGCTAAGGTCCATATGAAGCGAGGAAAAAATTCCGCTTATGTGGAGTAGTAGGAAGCATTGAAATGCACTACTGATAAGTGACTCAATTCCATAAGAAGCAAGAATTCTGCTGACATGGATTCCATAGGAAGCGAGGAAAAAATTCCGCTTACGTGGATTTCCATAAGGAGCGAGAATTCTGCTTACGTGGAAAAGGAAGGAGGAACCATAATTTCTTGTGACGATTTGTATTCATTTCTCTATGAGGACACGATTTATAGCGATGGTTCATTCCGCTATATTGATTGGCGATGGTTCATTCCGCCAGGTATATTTATAGCGATGGTTCATTCCGCTATATTGATAGGCGATGGTTCATTCCGCCAGGTGTATTGATAGCGATGCCTCTTTCCGCTACTATGTGGACGATGATTCATGCTCAGGTGTATAGCGAGGTTTCATGCCACTTATTATATGACGAGGTGTCATGCCGTCGATTTTATAGCGAGAGATTTTGCCGCTATGTACTCAGCACAGGATTTTGCCGCCTTCGAGCGATGGGTGCTGATTACGCACTATTATTGAGCGACGGAGACAGGTATGACGCTATATTGTTAGCGATGAGGTATGAGATATTGCTATTTTATTAGCTTTATTGTAGCTGGCATGCTTTGATATACATGTTTTATTATGCCTATTTTACTAGCATGATAGTGGATGACATACGCTGATGTACATGTATCGTCACTAGTTGACAATGTCTTAGATGCCATAAGTTGGCATGTGTCGTCACAGGATGACGATGACGATGGTGTAGGAGATGTCTTATTAGACATGCATCATCGTTACGATGATCGATGCGTTGAGTATACGTATTCAGTGGTATGCCTTGGGTGCCAGTACCGAGCACAAGGTGGTGTGTGCGGCACCGATTAACGTTACCCTTATACCGAGCGGGTTGCTCGAGGAATGGATGGATGCGCTGTACATGTGATTGTACCGCAGCTTACGTTTGGGGTGATCATATTACGAGTGGTGATACCCTTGAGATATGCTCGTCGGAATGGCTTTTGGCCATGTGATTTGACGACAGGAGTAATCATGGAGGAAAGTACTCGTTTTCTGTCGATGTGACATGTGGTAGACATGGTCACACCACCCTTGAGGGTGTAGGATGGGTCCTAAGGGAGTAGGATCAGGTTATGTTAAGTACATAGGGACATTGGAGTGTCCAGGGTGTATCGGCATTAGTGGAATGTTGGATAAAGACCCACTACTCTATTGAGTTTTCTCCCCACAGTATGGTATGCCGTGCGGAAACGTCCGTCTTATTGGTAGGTTTGAGGTGAACCTAGAGAGGCAGCGACCAGTTTGTCTGCCGTGTGTGTGCAGCACCATGAGGGGCTTGCTAGAGCCGTTATACTGCTCGTTGGAACCAAGTTTGGCAAATCGTAAGGTAATACGATGTAGATTGTGGTAGACTCTAGTAGTCACCCTGTCATTTGAGGTTGAGGCTGAGGTTGTGCATGCCTCACTGAAACGTGTATACGTTTATGTTTAATTTTGGTGAGACTTGTCTGGGACAGCTCACAATGTTGGAGTACCAACAAGAGAGTCATCAGGTCGTTATTGACTCAATCTAAGGGAATCCGTGTATTTGGGATGCAATGGGTGTTATTGTATCCAGTTTTTCCGAACAGTGGTTCGAGACTAGTGGATCTCGGGTTCGATGGCACTTCCCTTGTGAGGAAGGAGGTAGTATTATACCTATTTGGGAATCTTTGAAAGATTCGATGAGTTGGTGCTTGTGGTGTTGATTTTGAGAATCACGACGTGTTGTTGATCGTCGATTTTCATTCTCCTTTGGATGGGAATGACTCAGGATTGACGGTTGTGTTTGGGGCTTAGGGGTATGTTGCAGATACCCGAGCCAAGTGCATTGAGTATGCATGCGATGTCAATACTTAGGCATGTATACCGGTGAGTATACGGATGCCAGTTATTGATTTCTTTCCTGTCAAGCATAGAGTTATGCTATTTTTGGATGGTTAAATCTCTGATGAGAGATATGGAACACCTTGAGATTGGGAATCTCCATGGCACGATATTTATGAGGGATAATCGTGAAGTTAGTTGACTTCCCTTGAGGAGGGATTATCTTGTGAGGGTTAAGGTATTTCATTATTGGTATTTCCCTCCGAGTTATGCGATAGCCTTCCCAAGTTTGGATTGTTAAATCCTAGGATTATTAAGGGATGGCAGGAATTTGGATTTATTGGGTGTCGCTGTCGACACAAGCGTTGAGGATGCAATGGGTTTATTGCATGTTCTTTCAGAATTTTGAAACTCTGTGGAGTCTCGATTGTTTATTACGACCAGGATGTGGTTCTTGGAATATCCGGAGGTGGACATCTTGTGAGATGTCTTTTGTGTGGATCGGTGGCCGTGAGTTGCCCGATCCGAGTTGCAGAGGGTGCAACTGCTCCTTGGATGGAGGTGGTCTGTAAAGTGGAAACCAGGTTTGGTATGTGTACACCGTGGTATACTAGTGTTTCCCTCATAACGATGTATGTTAGACATCGTGAGTCTTGATAAAGATGTCATGGAATGATATCTACGATAGAATCAGGAGCGATTCGAATCCTTACAGTTTCAGTTGACTAACTGCTTTTGGATTATTAGCGTTGAGTTGTACTGACGCTTTTTGGCGTTATGATGGATTTGGAAGTTTATTCCACTCCAGAGTTTGACACGAGGTCAACGTTCTCACGGTTGAGGTGTCATTCAGGATGCGTTCTTACTAGTTGTAGTAGAACTAAGGATGACTGTCCGATCTACAGTCGTAAGTATAGGTGGTTTTGCAGTCATGAGAGGCTGACTTTTGGGATGACCCGCATCGAGGTACGTTTTGCCTCTTGGGTGATAGGTTGGTTTTGGTAAGTCGCTCTGTTTCAGAGTTTGATGAGAGGTAAGTATCCTCGCGTTTTATTAATACGATTCTGATATGGTCAAGAATCGAGGTTATGGCTTCATGTTGTTGTGTAGCCTAGGTGTTATGTGATACACCGGTGCAATTTCGAGGATGAAATTCTTTTAAGTGGGGGATATTGTGATGACCAGGGATTATAGGTGTTAATCCCGTAGTGTTAATAATCCCTAAAGTGGTTTACGTGGCGATTTGGAGTTTAATCGAAGTGTTGGGCCTTCTGGGCTCGTTTATTTGGGTAGTTGGGATCGTTGGATCCAGAGGATGAGATTGTATTCTCATTTGGGTGAAAAACCTAAGAGTTGGGTTTTTGATGTGTCTCGGGATCTCGGGTGCTGTGTGAGCACCGGTAGGGGGTTTTGGAGTTAGAGAGAGAGTTTTTGAAAACAGATGATTTTTAATGAATCATGATGTATTTGTGGGGCTATTAATTTTTCGGGGTATTTTTGCTATAAATACCAAATGAACCCGAGATTTTAAAATCAAAATCATCAGCCCCAAATCTCCTCCCTCTTCCCGCACGCGAATCCCGTCTGCTACAGCTCCTCCGCGCGCTAAAACGCTGCGCCCGCCGCCGTCCCGCCGCCGTTCGGCGCGTGCGACCCGCCGCCGGATTCGTCTCGTCGAGGCGCAGCTAACCCCTCCGTCAATTTGAAGTTTCGTCGCGTTTTGAAGGCGGATTTGGCAGGAATGCGTCGATCCCCAAAAGTTAGGGTTCTTCGATTTTTCGTCCGATTTCTTCCGATTTTTCGATTGGGTAACCTCCTTTACCTCTTTTTCCTTGCTTGTGATGTTTTCCCCTGCTTTTGTGAAGTATTGGTTCGAATTTTATTTCGAAATTGTAGGGTTTGATTTCGAAAATTTGGGGGTTTTTGGCAAGGGTATTGATTCATGCAATTGATCGATTATTGCATGTTTTTGAGGTATATTGATGCTTAATTGGGTTCGAAATCGTGAGATTAGGGTTCGATTTTTGTAGGGTATTCTTGAACAATTTCGATATTGTCTCATTCGTTCCCCTCCCTGCATATACCCTGCCCCGGGTCTTTTTAAAGGTTAATTGTCGTGTGTTGACAATTTTTTGAGGGATTTGGGTGTGCTTGAGCATAGGTTACATGTTCGTAAATAATTGTGAATTATTTATCGTGTTAGCACATCATTCCTCGGGGCATGGAACTCGAGCAAGGTTTGGCTCGGACTTCGGAGATTTAAGGTACGTGCGACGTACGAGCATTACTATATATGTGAAATGCATAAGGTATTTTTGATTGCATTGAATATTGTGCGTATGGTTATACATATATGTTGATATAGCCAAGGAACGACCAAATCTTAATATCGCCGCTTGTAGCGTGCGTGACACTAGAGTAGGATAACTCTTACAAGATATAAGGGGTACTGGGTTCATATGTATCTATTATAAGACATTTGAGATGTCTAGGGTTGTAGAATCATGTATCTATTATAAGACATTTGAGATGTCTAGGTTGTAGAATCATGTATCTATTATAAGACATTTGAGATGTCTAGGTTCGTAGAATCATGTATTCATTATGAGACATTTGAGATGTCTAAGTTCGTAGAATCACGTATTCATTATAAGACATTTGAGATGTCTAGGTATAATGAAGGATTGGTAAAACAAATGCTAGGCATTTGAGCTATCTGTGATTGATAGCGAGGTTGTGAAATCAGTATTAGATATTGAGATATCTATAATTGCATGTTTAATGAATTTTCAATCACTATCTGTTGATATTCGAGGATTAGGCATGCGATGAGTTAATCAATGTGTTGATTTACTGATTTTTGAGATTTGATGAGTTTTATGATTGTGAGGACAGGGACAGTACACGGAATCCCGGATGAGGTTGCCATCCAGGGAGTATCATTTAAATTCATTTGTATTTAACTTTGTTGTAAATTATGAATTTCATTATTGTGATTATGGGATTTTGTGTATTGGTATGCTCACCCCGTTGGGGGCTGTCTCTGTTGGGACAGGTGAACAGGTACATCGATGGCTGTGGAGCTGAGCTCGAGCTGTTGATTTGAGGTACTCCCAGGATCGTGGTACCAGGGCTTGATGGAGCACTGTATCGTATAGAGTACCTATATATACACCTGAGGATTTTATACATATTCATGATGCTCGCATGTGAGCACGATTTTACTTGTATATGGATTGTATATAAAGGCATGAGCCTTTCTCTCTTTCATTTGAGGTTGCATGCAATTAGAGGTTAAATTGCTAAATGATATGAGAGTCATTGGTGTATTATGTGGGTGTTGAAACCCACTGTTGTCGTCATATGTGTGGTGTCTTCCCTGGCTGGGAATTTACTTGTATTACTGCATTATGATGAGTATTATGTGTTCCCTGGCCGGGAATTATGTTATGTGTTGTGCTTTTTTTTTTGGGATAGCTCTACTTATGGGGAGACTCTGCCCAAATTTTTATAAAAGTTCACAATGTGAAAAGTGGTACCAAGGGGTTGGTAAAGGGCAAACATATGAGTCTTTTATTGTTAGGATGATGATCTTATAACATTGAGTATTAAAGGAAAATTTTGTAATTGACATTCAATGGTAAAGTATCATCTGAGCTTCCCGATTGACTTTTTATTGAAAGCATGTGCCACACATAGTGGTTAATACACTAATCAGGGGTTAAGGGCTAAGGGGGTCCTTACATATTTAGACAAGAACACTTGCGTCATCCCCTCCCAAGTGGTGATAGATCCTGTAGGTAAAGAATTCAATCAAGCTTTAGATTTATCTTTTAACGAAAAGGGAAATAACCTTAACCTAGGGGTGCTTACCGGACCGGAACTATAATACCCCCGAAATGTAATATGATTATGTTCTATGATGATGAATTATGATGTGTTTAAGGGTTATGGTGTATTTAAATTGGGGGCCACGATTTATGTTATGATGATGTGATTTAGGGGGCATGTTGGGTGTTTTAAAGGGATGTATTAATTAAGTGAAGTTATAAAATATCGAGTGAGGATATTTTAATACATCGTACTAGATACCGGGACACAATTAAACACCACATGACCACCCTACCCACACCACCCCCACCCACTCGGTCACCACCCTCCCCCAATTGCACCCTACACCCCCACTTGGCAGCCCATACTCCCTTCTCCTTTCTTCACTCGACCTCCAGCCAACTTTACTCCACCTCCTCCCTCTCTTTCTCTCCCAAATCGTGCCTGTAAGCTGCTGGGTAAGGGAAGAAAAGCTTGGTTTGAAGAGTGTTAAAAACCTTGCAAAAAGAGGAGCAAAAGTAGAGGGGTAAGTCTTACTCTGTTTTTCGGAGTTTTGGTTAAGTTTTGGTTTGGTGGGATGATTTTAAAGCATGCTAAGTTTAGGTTTGGGTGAAACCTTGATATGGGTGCTTACATGAAAGTATTATGTAACTATTAGCATGTTTGCTCGATCATATTACATGTTTAATATGGTAGATTTCTAGCCATGAAACTATGTGCTCGAAAATCTGGGCAAAGAAGAACATACTCTGTTTTCTGTAAAGTAGGTTGAGGATGAAGATTATGATGATGTTATGATGCATGTTAGCTTAGGTTTTGTTAAACCTTTGATTTAAGAGCTTACATGGATATTTTATGAAGTTCTTCACATGTTTGTTTCAGCATGAAAGATGTATTATGAAGTAGAAAAGATGGTATGAAAAGAGGTGCTCAAAAATCTGGGGAAAATCCCGATTTTTCAGAGCTCTCGATCGATCGAGATTTGGTCCCGATCGATCGAGCGAGACAGAAGGTCTAAGCATGTTTTCAAAATTTTGGTGCCGATCGATCGAAGGATTTCTCGATCGATCGGTGAAGCTCCTCGATCGATCGGTAAAATATTTCGATCGATCGAGCGAGACAGAATGCTAAGGCACTGTTTGTGCACAGTGTCTCGATCGATCGAGACCTTGGGCCGATCGATCGAGAGAAGCAGAAAGTTGAAAAATATAATGATGTTTTACTTTGTTAAGTTTATGATATGAGATGGTTTTGAAGCATCTAATATGGTATTATGTGGTCTTGTAGAACCATCCCAGGTACCAGCACCGTCAAGGAGATAAAGTCTGTTGACTCCTCCTCCTTTTGAAAAGGTACGTAAGAGGCGTACGGGCATCGGACGGTAACACACATCTTTACTCTACGACTATGCTCTTATTGCATGAGTATTCACGATGAAGTGACGATGTTTATACGATGTTTACACGATAATGTTTATACGATGAAGTTCATACGATGTTTATTGCTTATACGATGCTTATATGATGACATTTATGCGATGTATTGTGGTAAGATGCCACGGGGTAAGATGCCCCACATGGTAAGAGGCCATGCGATGTATTGTGGTAAGATGCCACGGGGTAAGATGCCCCACATGGTAAGAGGCCATGCGATGTTATTGTGGTAAGATGCCACGGGGTAAGATGCCCCATATGGTAAGAGGCCATACGATGATATTGTGGTAAGATGCCACGGGGGTAAGATGCCCCATATGCATGATTATGAATCAGGGACAACAATAAGAAGTTAATGAGAAATCCAGCATATTTACTTAACAAATATTTCATGCATTTGCTATGATGTTTTTTTATGATGCTAAGTAAGATTGTATATGCTCATGATGTGTTGTCCCTGTAGGTACACTTTTGGACGTAAGGACTAAGGGTCGGGTTGAGGCAGTGAGCTACGAGGGACACATGAATGCATAGGATTCAGTTATGATTAGTAACTACTCTAAGAGTAGTGTAAATCTAAATGACATTCTTTTAGAATGTAACGAATTATTTTTGAAGTTTTGTATTTTGGCCTGTAATCCTGTTAGCTCGTGTAACAACCAAAACCTTAAGATGTTACCTTAATGCATGATTAGTCCTTCTTATGTCTTTAATCACTGTTAAGGTGGGAAGAGTCCACATTAGTGGTATCAGAGCAGTGGTTAGATAACTCGGGAATGAGTGAAGGGTAGCCTTAGCAATAAGTTAGCTATGTGCTTACTTTTGGACATGTTTATATGTATGTTATTCATAAGGAAGAAGATGTTATACTAACATGTTCAATTATCTAACGATGAGTTTTATGAATTGCTTTTGGTGTTGTTATTAACCCTTGTATTGCAGCATGGCAGCAAACATAGAAGTGGGTGACGCCATTAGTGTAAATGCAAGTGCTGGGCGTACGAACCCATTGCCACCACCAGCCTTGGGAGAGGAACCCTCTGAACAGCAGTTGCTACCTGGGGAATTGAGCTTGGCTCAGTTTATGATGTATCGACCTCCGATGTTCGAGGGAACTGAATCAGGAGAGAAAGCTGAGGAATGGTTAGAGAGGATCGAACAGATATTTGTGGCAGCGCCTTGTGCAAAGACGGCCTGGATTCGATTAGCAGAATTTCAGCTGTCCAAGAAGGCACTGATGTGGTGGAAAACCACAGTGATTGAGCAAGAGGCTCTGGGACAGGAAGTTAATTGGAAGATGTTCCGAACGCGGTTTCTAAACCGCTATTTCTCAGCCGCTGCAAGACAGGCCAAGGAGGATGAGTTTACCAGTTTAAGACAAGGTACCATGCCTGTATCTGACTATGCTCTACATTACTGTTCCTTACTACGATATGTGCCACACATTGCTGCAAGCACTCAAGCGAAGATGCGGAACTTCATGAAGGGCTTAAGGCCTGAACTGTATGACAGGGTGATCACTTATGGCCCTGCCTGTTTTGATGATGCACTCTCATGAGCTGAGCTAGCTGAACTGGGAGTCGGTGCATATCCTGATGCTGTGCCACCTCCGGCACCCCCTCAGAGATCCACTTCTGATAATTTGAAGCCCAGGGGTGATCAGTTTAAGCCTAGGGGGAACACTTCAGCATCGAGATTCAGTGGCAAGAGGCCCGAGAATCGATGGAAAGGGAAAGGTAGGAATGATGCTCCATCTGGGAGAGGACAGTCTCAGGGAGACAGATCTGGAATAGTTCAGTGCACTCTTTGTGGGCAACCACATTTGGCAAAGGACTGCGTAGGATGTTATGTCTGTGGCGATAGAGGCCACTTTGCTCGACGGTGTCCCAATAGGGGAAGACAGCAGAGCTCTACGGGGAGACCTGCGGACAGAACGGCACAACACCGGCCACCTTTTGTGCCAAGACAGTATGGAGGTCAGCCCGCGGGGCCACCTCAGGGACAGGTGTATGCTTTGACGAGGGAGCAGGCTACGGCGGCCCCGGAGGAAGTTATAGCGGGTACGTGTCTTTTATTTACGCACCCTGCTCTTATATTGATAGACACAGGTGCGTCACACTCTTTTGTGTCGACGAGTTTTGTTGAAAGGCACCACATATGCACTTCTCCGTCCCCCATGCCTCTTATGGTCTCGACCCCCGCTGGAAGAAGTTTGACTACGGATCAGGTTGTCTATGATGGCCTCATTTATTTTGAGGATAATGAGCTAAGATCAGATTTGATTGTGCTGGGAATGACAGACTTCGATTGCATTGTGGGCATCGATATTCTGAATAAGTATCAGGCAGTGGTAGACTGCAGGCAGAGGACTGTCCGATTTAGATCTGTATTGGGAGTCCAGTGGACATTTTATGGGGATGGTTCCCGTCCGAAGATTCCGTTAATATCTGCTGTCAAGATGACACAGCTATTGGAACGAGGTCATGCAGGATATCTTATCTATGCTATTGATATGACGGATAAGAGGAAGGAATTAAAAGTTGAGGATGTGCCCGTAGTAGCGGAGTTTCCTGATGTCTTTCCGGAGGAGATTCCCGGATTCCCACCGACGAGAGAGGTCGAGTTTTGGATTGAGTTGCTACCAGGGACGTCTGCAATTTCTCGTGCCCCGTATAGGATGGCACCAGCAGAGCTAAGAGAGCTAAAGATTCAATTGCAAGAGCTCCTAGACAAAGGCTACATACGCCCTAGCGTATCACCATGGGGTGCGCCTGTCTTATTTGTTAAGAAGAAAGATGGATCGATGCGTCTATGCATTGACTATAGGCAACTGAACAAAGCTTTAGTAAAGAACAAGTATCCACTTCCGAGGATCGATGACTTGTTCGATCAGTTGCAGGGTACGAGGCTCTACAGTAAGATCGATCTGAGGTCGGGGTACCATCAGATTCGAGTAAGAGAAGATGATGTTCAGAAGACGGCTTTCAGGACTAGATGTGATGACCAGGGATTATAGATGTTAATCCCGTAGTGTTAATAATCCCTAAAGTGGTTTTACGTGACGATTTGGAGTTTAATGGAGGTGTTGGGCCTTCTGGGCTCGTTTATTTGGGTAGTTGGGATCGTTGGATCCAGAGGTTGAGATTGTATTCACATTACGGTGTAAAACCTAAGAGTTGGGTTTTTGATGTGTCTCGGAATCTCGGGTGCTGTGTGAGCACCGGTAGGGGGTTTTGGAGTTAGAGAGAGAGTTTTTGAAAACAGATGATTTTTAAGGAATCATGATGTATTTGTGGGACTATTAATATTTCGGGGTATTTTTGCTATAAATATCAGTTGAACCCGAGATTTTAAGAAAATTTTCATTTCAGCCCTTATCTTTTCTCTCTCTTCCCGCCGCGCCCCTCCCGTCTGCCCATGCACCCCCGCGGCTTCAAACGCTTCGCCCGCCGCCGTCCCGCCGCCGTTCGGCGCGTGCGACGCGCCGCCGGCTTCGTCTCGTCGAGGCGCAGCTATCCCCTCCGGCAATTCGAAGTTTGGTCGCGTTTCTCGTTCGGATTTGGGCAGAATGCGTCGATCCCCAAAAGTTACGGTTCTTCGATTTTCGTCCGATTTCTTCCGATTTTCGATTGGGTAACCTCCCTTACCTCTTTTTCGTCCCTCTCATGTTATTCCCTGCTATTTTGTGTTGGTTTGGTTCGAATTTATTTCGAATTTCGTAGGGTTTAGGTTCGAAAATTTGGGGGTTTTTGGCAGGGGTGTTGTTTCTTGCATTTGATCGATTATTGCATGTTTTTTATGTATATTGGTGTTTAATTGGGTTCGAATTTGTGAGATTAGGGTTCGATTTTTTGTAGGGTATTCTTGAACAAATTTCGATATTGTCTCATTCGTTCCCCTCCCTGCATGTACCCTGCCCCGGGTCTTTTAAAGGTTAATTGTCGTGTGTTGACAATATTTTGAGGGTTATGGGTGTGCTTGAGCATGGATTGCATGTTCGTAAATAATTGTGAATTATTTATCGTATTAGCACGTCATCCCTCGGGGCATGGAACTCGAGCAAGGTTTGGCTCGGACATCGGAGATTTAAGGTACGTGCGACGTACGAGCATTACTATATATATATTAGGGCATTGTGAAATGCATAATGTGTTTTGATTGCATCAAATATTGTGCGTGTGGTTATATATATGTTGATATAGTCAAGGAACGATCAAATCTTGATATCGCCGCTTGTAGCGTGCGTGACACTAGAGTAGGATAACTCTTACAAGATATAAGGGGGTACTGGGTTTTATATGACTATTGTAGGGCATTTGAGATGCCTGAGAATGATCATGGGATCATGTATTCATTATAAGACATTTGAGATGTCTAGGTATAATGGAGAATTGGTAAAATAAATGCTAGGCATTTGAGCTATCTATGATTTATAGCGAGGTTATGAAATCAGTATTAGATATTGAGATATCTATATTTGCATGAATGATGAACTTGGAATCATAATTATTGATATTCGAGAATTAGGCATGCAATGAGTTAAATCAATGTGTTGATTTACTGATTTATGAGATTTGATGAGTTTGATGATTGTGAGAACAGGGACAGTACACGGAATCCCGGATGAGGATGTTGCCATCCAGGGAGTATCATTTAAATTCATTAGTATTTACTTTTGTTGTAAATTATGAATTTCATTATTGTGATTATGGGATTTTGTGTATTGGTATGCTCACCCCGTTGGGGGCTGTCTCTGTTGGGGCAGGTGAACAGGTACATCGATGGCTTTGGAGTTGAGCTCGAGCTGTTGATTGGAGGTACTCCCCGGATCGTGGTACCAGGGCTTGATGGAGCACGGTATCGTATAGAGTACTTATATACACCTGAGGATTATATACATATTCATGATGCTCGCATGTGAGCACGATTATACTTGTATATGGATTGTATATAAAGGCATGAGCCTTTCTCTCTTTCATTTGAGGTTGCATGCAATTAGAGGTTGAATTGCTAAATGATATGAGAGTCTTTGGTGTATTATGTGGGTGTTGAAACCCACTTTTGTTGTCATATGTGTGGTGTCTTCCCTGGCTGGGAATTTACTTGTATTACTGCTTTCTGATGAGTATTATGTGTTCCCTGGCCGGGAATTATGTTATGTGTTGTGCCTTCTTTTTTTCGGGATAGCTCTATTTATGGGGAGACTCTGCCCAAATTTTTATAAAAGTTCACAATGTGAAAAGTGGCACCAAGGGGTTGGTAAAGGGCAAACATATGAGTCTTTTATTGTTAGGATGATGATCTTATACCATTGAGTATTAAAGGAAATTTTGTAATTGACATTCAATGGTAAAGTATCATCTGAGCTTCCCGATTGACTTTTATTGAAAGCATGTGCCACACATAGTGGTTAATAGACTAATCAGGGATTAAGGGCTAAGGGGGTCCTTATATTAGTGGTATCAGAGCAGTGGTTGCTCATTGGGGCTGTTAAGGGCCTAGGAAGTTATTGATAGCACATATTTATGCATGATGGCATTAATGTTGTATGACATAACGAATTGTTTATGTGCTTGTATGATATAAAAAGTGGTATTGCTAACCATTGTGGTTGCAGGAATCGTGTGGAACACGATAGGATGGCATTAATAGTGATGTCTGCCACTCCGTGTGTTACGTGCCAAGGAATTTGATTTTGTAAAAGAATCAGGTAAAGGGATATTTCCGAGGTAACATGTCTTGGTATACGTATTGACTTGCAAGTGGTTGCATTTATGCATTGGATAATTGATGCATAGCGTATATGGCTATTGTTGCTAACCATGATGGTTGCAGGTTACAGGAAATATGGAGTACGTAAGCGACGTACGGGTATCCCAACGGTAACATGTATTCATGTTTGTCTGTGTGACACATGATGAATGCAATGTGATGCATTACGGTTATGATACATGTTATTATGCATAGTTGTTGCATATTATGCATTGTTGTTGCATATTGTGATGTGGAATAAAGAGGTGTATTCCACGAGTCAGGGCGATCACAGTTAAGGTTTTAATGCTTACGCTTTATCGCTGCGCATGTGGAGCGGGAGGGGGGAGGCTCGCTGGCACATGGAGGCGAGGTTACGCATTATCGCTGCGCATGTGGAGCGGGAGGGGGGAGGCTCGCTGGCACATGGAGGCGAGGTATACCATACTGAGCGGGGAAGCATTAAAATAACTGATGATGACTGACTCAAGAAAGGATGATGATGCATTCCTTTGTGATACACGGATGATAGCGGTGATGTGTTCCGCTGTGTCGATTTATATTCATTTCATTATGATGACACGGATGATAGCGGTGATGTGTTCCGCTGTGTCGATTTATATTTATAGCGATGGTTCATTCCGCTATATTTATTGGCGATGGTTCATTCCGCCAGGTGTATTTATAGCGATGGTTCATTCCGCTATATTGATTGGCGATGGTTCTTTCCGCCAGGTGTACTTATAGCGAGGATTCATTCCACTATATTGATTGGCGATGGTTCTTTCCGCCAGGTGTATTTATAGCGAGGATTCATTCCGCTATATTGATTGGCCATGGTTCTTTCCGCCGGGTGTATTTATAGCGAGGATTCATTCCGCTATA
Source organism: Haberlea rhodopensis (assembly GCA_907163345.1). Classification (NCBI taxonomy): domain Eukaryota; kingdom Viridiplantae; phylum Streptophyta; class Magnoliopsida; order Lamiales; family Gesneriaceae; genus Haberlea; species Haberlea rhodopensis. The sequence continues at coordinate 638,948 of CAJQUN010000251.1, forward strand.
TCGATTGGCGATGGTTTATGCCGCCGGGTATTGATAGCGATGCCTCTTTCCGCTATTATGTGGACGATGACTCATGCTCAGGGTATAGCAAGGTTTCATGCCACTTATTATATGACGAGGTATCATGCCGTCGATTCTATAGCGAGGGATTGTGCCGCTATGTACTCAGCACAGGATTTTGCCGCCTTCGAGCGATGGGTGCTGATTTTGTACTATTATTGAGCGACGGAGACAGGTATACCGCTATATTGTTAGCGATGAGGTATGAGATATTGCTATTCTATTAGCTTTATTGTAGTTGGCATGCGTTGATATACATGTTTTATTATGCCTATTTTACTAGCATTATAGTGGATGACATACGCTGATGTACATGTATCGTCACTAGTTGGCAATGCCTTAGATGCCATGAGTTGGCATGTGTCGTCACTGGATGACGATGACGATGGTGTAGGAGATGTCTTATTAGACATGCATCATCGTTACGATGATCGATGCGTTGAGTATACGTATTCAGTGGTATGTCTTGGGTGCCAGTACCGAGCACAAGGTGGTGTGTGCGGCACCGATTGACGTGACCCTTATACCGAGCGGGTTGCTCGAGGAATGGATGGATGCGCTGTACATGTGATTGTACCGCAGCTTACGTTTGGGGTGATCATATTACGAGTGGTGATACCCTTGAGGTATGCTCGTTGGAATGGCTTTTGGCCATGTGATTTGACGACAGGAGTAATCATGGAGGAAATACTCGCTTTCTGTCGATGTGACATGTGGTAGACATGGTCACACCACCCATGAGGGTGTAGGATGGGTCCTAAGGGAGTAGGACCAGGTTATGTTAAGTACATAGGGACATTGGAGTGTCCAGGGTGTATAGGCATTTGAGGATTGTTGGGTAAGGACCCACTACTCTATTGAGTTTTCTTCCCACAGTATGGTATGCCGTGCGGAAGCGTCCGTCTTATTGGTAGGTTTGAGGTGAACCTAGAGAGGCAGCGACTAGTTTGTCTGCCGTGTGTGCAGCACCATGAGGGGCTTGCTAGAGCCGTTTTACTGCTCGTTGGAACCAAGTTTGGCAAATCGTAAGGTGATACGATGTGGATTGTGGTGGACTCTAGTAGTCACCATGTCATTTGAGGTTGAGGCTGAGATTGTGCATGCCTCACTGAAACGTGTATACGTTTATGTTTAATCTTGGTGAGACTTGTCTGGGACAGTTCATGATGTTGGAGTACCAACAAGAGAGTCATCAAGTCGTTATTGACTCGATCTGAGGGAACCCGTGTATTTGGGATACAATGGGTATTATTGTATCAAGTTTTTCCGAACGGTGGTTCGAGACTAGTGGATCTCGAGTTCGATGGCACCTCCCTTGTGAGGAAGAAGGTAGTATTATACCTATTTGGGAATCTTTGAAAGATTCGGTGAGTTGGTACGTGTGGTGTTGATTTTGGGAATCACACCGTGTTGTCAATCGTCGATTTTCATTCTCCACTGGATGGGAATGACTCAGGATTGACATTTGTGTTTGCGGCTTAAGGGTATGTTGTAGATACCTGAGCCAAGTGCATTGAGTATGCATGTGGTGTTCGTGCTGAGGCAGGTATACCGATGAGTATACGGATGCCAGTTGTTGATTTCCTTCCTGTCAAGCATAGAGTTATGCTATTTTTGGATGGTTAAATCTCTGATGAGAGATATGGAACACCTTGAGATTGGGAATCTCCATGGCATGATATTTATGAGGAACAATCGTGAAGTTAGTTGACTCCCTTGAAGAGGGATTTTATGCGATAGCCTTCCCAAGTTTGGATTGTTAAATCCTAGGATTATCAAGGGATGGCAGGAATTCGGATTGATTGGGTGTCACTGTCGACACAAGCGTTGAGGATGCAATGGGTTTATTGCATGCCCTTTCAGAATTTTAAACTCTGTGGAGTCTCGGTTGTTATTTATGATCAGGACGTGATTCTTGGAACATCCGGAGGTGAACATCTTGTGAGATGTCTTTTGTGTGAATCTGTGGCCGTGAGTTGCCCAATTGAGTTGCAATAATGCGACTGCTCCTTCGACGGAGGAGGTTTGAGAGTGGAAACCAGGTTTGGTATGTATACTATTGTTTCCCTCGTAACGATGTATGTTAGACATCGTGAGTCTTGATAGAGATGTCATGGAATGATATCTACGATAGAATCAGGAGCGATTCGAATCCTTACAGTTTCAGTTGACTAACTGCTTTTGGATTATTAGCGTTGAGCTGTGCTGACGCTCTTTGACGTTATGATGGATTTGGAAGTCTATTCCACTCTAGAGTTTGACACGAGGTCAACGTTCTCACGGTTGAGGTGTCATTCAGGATGCGTTCTTACTAGTTGTATTAGAACTAAGGATGACTGTCCGATCTACGGTCGTAAGTATAGGTTGTTTTGCAGTCATGAGAGACTGACTTTTGGGATGAACCGCACCGAGGTACGTTTTGCCTCTTGGGTGATATGTTGGTTTTGGTAAGTCGCTCTGTTTCAGAGTTTGATGTGAGGTAAGTATCCTCGCGTTTTTTTTAATACGATTCTGATATGGTCAAGAATCGAGGTTATAGCTTCATGTTGTTGTGTAGCCTGGGTGTTATGTGATACACCGGTGCTAATTTCGAGGACGAAATTCTTTTAGTGGGGGATATTGTGATGACCAGGGATTATAGATGTTAATCCCGTAGTGTTAATAATCCCTAAAGTGGTTTTACGTGACGATTTGGAGTTTAATGGAGGTGTTGGGCCTTCTGGGCTCGTTTATTTGGGTAGTTGGGATCGTTGGATCCAGAGGTTGAGATTGTATTCACATTACGGTGTAAAACCTAAGAGTTGGGTTTTTGATGTGTCTCGGAATCTCGGGTGCTGTGTGAGCACCGGTAGGGGGTTTTGGAGTTAGAGAGAGAGTTTTTGAAAACAGGTGATTTTTAAGGAATCATGATGTATTTGTGGGGCTATTAATATTTCGGGGTATTTTTGCTATAAATACCAGTTGAACCCGAGATTTTAAGAAAATTTTCATTTCAGCCCTTATCTTTTCTCTCTCTTCCCGCCGCGCCCCTCCCGTCTGCCCCTGCAGCCCCGCGGCTTCAAACGCTTCGTCCGTCGCCGTTCGGCGCGTGCGACCCACCGCCGGCTTCGTCTCGTCGAGGCGCAGCTATCCCCTCAGGCAATTCGAAGTTTGGTCGCGTTTCTCGTTCGGATTTGGGCAGAATGCGTCGATCCCCAAAAGTTAGGGTTCTTCGATTTTCGTCCGATTTCTTCCGATTTTCGATTGGGTAACCTACCTTACCTCTTTTTCGTCCCTCTCATGTTATTCCCTGCTATTTTGTGTTGGTTTGGTTCGAATTTATTTCGAATTTCGTAGGGTTTAGGTTCGAAAATTTGGGGGTTTTTGGCAGGGGTGTTGTTTCTTGCATCGATTATTACATGTTTTTGATGTATATTGGTGTTTAATTGGGTTCGAATTTGTGAGATTAGGGTTCGATTTTTGTAGGGTATTCTTGAACAAATTTCGATATTTTCTCATTCGTTCCCCTCCCTGCATGTACCCTGCCCCGGGTCTTTTAAAGGTTAATTGTCGTGTGTTGGCAATATTTTGAGGGTTATGGGTGTGCTTGAGCATGGATTGCATGTTCGTAAATAATTGTGAATTATTTATCGTATTAGCACGTCATCCCTCGGGGCATGGAACTCGAGCAAGGTTTGGCTCGGACATCGGAGATTTAAGGTACGTGCGACGTACGAGCATTACTATATATATATTAGGGCATTGTGAAATGCATAATGTGTTTTGATGGCATCAAATATTGTGCGTGTGGTTATATATATATGTTGATATAGCCAAGGAACGATCAAATCTTGATATCGCCGCTTGTAGCGTGCGTGACACTAGAGTAGGATAACTCTTACAAGATATAAGGGGGTACTGGGTTTTATATGACTATTGTAGGGCATTTGAGATGCCTGAGAATGATCATGGGATCATGTATTCATTATAAGACATTTGAGATGTCTAGGTATAATGGAGAATTGGTAAAATAAATGCTAGGCATTTGAGCTATCTATGATTTATAGCGAGGTTATGAAATCAGTATTAGATATTGAGATATCTATATTTGCATGAATGATGAACTTGGAATCATAATTATTGATATTCGAGAATTAGGCATGCAATGAGTTAAATCAATGTGTTGATTTACTGATTTATGAGATTTGATGAGTTTGATGATTGTGAGAACAGGGACAGTACACGGAATCCCGGATGAGGATGTTGCCATCCAGGGAGTATCATTTAAATTCATTAGTATTTACTTTTGTTGTAAATTATGAATTTCATTATTGTGATTATGGGATTTTGTGTATTGGTATGCTCACCCCGTTGGGGGCTGTCTCTGTTGGGGCAGGTGAACAGGTACATCGATGGCTTTGGAGTTGAGCTCGAGCTGTTGATTGGAGGTACTCCCAGGATCGTGGTACCAGGGCTTGATGGAGCACGGTATCGTATAGAGTACTTATATACACCTGAGGATTATATACATATTCATGATGCTCGCATGTGAGCACGATTATACTTGTATATGGATTGTATATAAAGGCATGAGCCTTTCTCTCTTTCATTTGAGGTTGCATGCAATTAGAGGTTGAATTGCTAAATGATATGAGAGTCTTTGGTGTATTATGTGGGTGTTGCAACCCACTTTTGTTGTCATATGTGTGGTGTCTTCCCTGGCTGGGAATTTACTTGTATTACTGCTTTCTGATGAGTATTATGTGTTCCCTGGCCGGGAATTATGTTATGTGTTGTGCCTTCTTTTTTTCGGGATAGCTCTATTTATGGGGAGACTCTGCCCAAATTTTTATAAAAGTTCACAATGTGAAAAGTGGCACCAAGGGGTTGGTAAAGGGCAAACATATGAGTCTTTTATTGTTAGGATGATGATCTTATACCATTGAGTATTAAAGGAAATTTTGTAATTGACATTCAATGGTAAAGTATCATCTGAGCTTCCCGATTGACTTTTATTGAAAGCATGTGCCACACATAGTGGTTAATACACTAATCAGGGATTAAGGGCTAAGGGGGTCCTTACACTAGATATGGGCACTATGAATTCCGTGTCATGCCTTTTGGGGTGACGAATGCCCCAGCTGTCTTCATGAGTTTGATGAACAGGGTGTTCCAGCCATATTTGGATCAGTTCGTCATAGTCTTCATTGACGACATACTTATTTACTCTCGGACTGAAGAAGAGCATGTAAGGCACTTGAGGACAGTGCTTCAGATCCTTAGGGATCATCAGCTGTATGCAAAGCTTAGCAAGTGCGAGTTCTGGTTGGACACCGTGGTATTCTTAGGCCATGTCATATCTAGCCACGGGATATCTGTGGATCCAAGGAAAATTGAAGCTGTGATGGAGTGGGCTGCACACACTTCTGTACCTGAGATAAGGAGTTTTCTCGGTTTGGTAGGATATTACCGACGTTTCGTCGAAGGTTTTGCGAAGATTGCCAAACCCCTGACACAGCTGACTCAGAAGGGAGTCCCCTTCTTTTGGTCTGAAGCTTGTGAGGAAAGCTTCCAAGAGCTGAAGCGTCGTTTGACTACAGCGCCTGTGCTGGTGATTCCGTCTGAAGATAAGAGATTTGCCTTGTATACGGATGCGTCATTACAGGGTTTGGGCTGTGTGTTGATGCAAGATAAGCATGTAGTGGCTAATAGCATCGAGGCAACTGAAGCCACACGAAGCCAGGTATCTAGTGCATGATTTGGAACTGGCGGCCATCATATTTGCCTTGAAGATCTGGAGGCATTACTTGTATGGCACGTCCTTCACTATATATACGGATCATAAGAGCCTGAAGGTCTTATTCACTCAGGCAGAGTTGAATATGAGGCAAAGAAGGTGGATGGATTTGCTCAAAGACTATGATTGTGAAATTGAGTACCATCCAGGTAAAGCGAACCTGATAGCATATGCCTTAAGTCGGAAAGTGAAGAGTACTGCAGAGGACGTCATGTGCTTGTCAGCTTTGATGACTTCTTATTGCCATCTGGGCTATGACTTCGATGCAGACACGTCGCCTGTGTGAGTGTCGACCTTATTGGCGGAGCCAGATATATTTGAGGCAATCAGGAAGGCCCAGAAGTTGGATAGTGAGATTCAGAGATGGACATCATTGATACTTCAGGGACAGCCATCCAAGTTCAGAGTGGCTGAGGATGATTCTTTGAGACTGGGCAACCGATGGGTAGTCCCAGATGCACCAGGACTGCGTAGAGGAATATTGGAGCGAGCCCACAGTAGTCGGTTCAGTATCCACCCAGGGGGAAAGAAGATGTACAAAGATCTATGCGATCAATTCTGGTGGAGACGCATGAAGCGTGAGGTAATCATTTTTGTTAAAAGATGTTTGATCTGTCAGCAGGTAAAGGCAGAGAGGCAGAGGCCTGGTGGAGAACTGAAGAGCTTAGAGGTACCTGAATGGAAGTGGGAGCATATATCTATGGACTTCGTGACCCACTTACCGAGGACGGCCTCAGGATTTGACGCGATCTGGGTGATCGTGGATAGGCTGACGAAGACGGCTCATTTCATCCCTTACAGTATGTCTTATACATACTTGAAGATGGCCCAGACGTATATACGGGATGTTGTGAGATTGCATGGTATTCCAGTCTCGATAGTGTCTGACAGAGACCCAAGGTTCACTTCACATTTCTGGGAGGGTCTCCAGGCAGCTTTGGGCACAGAGGTGAGACTAAGTACGGCCTATCACCCTCAGACAGACGACCAAACGGAGCGCACCATTCAGACGCTCGAAGACATGTTGAGGGCATGTATTCTGGAGTTTGATGCTCCATGGCAGGATTCAGTGCCGCTGGTAGAGTTCTCCTATAACAACAGTTATCAAGCGAGCATTCAAATGGCCCCTTTTGAAGCTCTGTATGGACGACGATGTAGATCACCTCTGTATTGGGAGGACTTGACTAGCAAAGCGGTCGGAGGACCGGATACGATCAAGGATATGGAAGGTAAGATTAAGATGATACTCCAAAGGATGAAAGCGGCACAAGATAGGCAAGCGGCCTATGCCAATAAGCGGCGACGGCCACTAGAATTCCAGTTAGGAGACAGGGTCTTCTTAAAGATCTCGCCCTTCAGGGGTGTGGTTCGTTTTGGGATGCGGGGAAAGTTATCTCCGAGGTATGTTGGGCCATATGAAGTTTTGCAGCGTATCGGTACATTAGCTTATCGTTTGGCTCTACCGCCGTCTTTATCTGGAATTCATGATGTCTTCCATGTTCTATGTTGAGAAAGTATGAGCCAGACCCGTCTCATGTCTTACAGCCTACTGAAGTACAGTTAGACTCAGATGTGTCCTACGTTGAACGACCAATCAGAATACTGGATCGAGAGGATCGCAGACTACGAAGCAAAGTTATACCGATGGTCAAAGTTCAGTGGGATCGTCGGGGTGTCGAGGAGGCTACGTGGGAGACGGAACGGCATATGGTGAATCACTATCCGGAACTATTCTCTGGTATGTTTTTATGTTTAGTTTCGATATGATGATGCATGTGGATTTCGAGGACGAAATCTTATAAGTAGGGGAGTATTGTAATACCCCCGAAATGTAATATGATTATGTTCTATGATGATGAATTATGATGTGTTTAAGGGTTATGGTGTATTTAAATTGGGGGCCACGATTTATGTTATGATGATATGATTTATGGGGCATGTTGGGTGTTTTAAAGGGATGTATTAATTAAGTGAAGTTATAAAATATCGAGTGAGGATATTTTAATACATCGTACTAGATACCGGGACACAATTAAACACCACATGACCACCCTACCCACACCACCCCCACCCACTCGGTCACCACCCTCCCCCAATTGCATCCTACACCCCCACTTGGCAGCCCATACTCCCTTCTCCTTTCTTCACTCCACCTCCAGCCAACTTTACTCCACCTCCTCTCTCTCTTTCTCTCCCAAATCGTGCCTGTAAGCTGCTGGGGAAGGGAAGAAAAGCTTGGTTTGAAGAGTGTTAAAAACCTTGCAAAAAGAGGAGCAAAAGTAGAGGGGTAAGTCTTACTCTGTTTTTCGGAGTTTTGGTTAAGTTTGGGTTTGGTGGGATGATTTTAAAGCATGCTAAGTTTAGGTTTGGGTGAAACCTTGATATGGGTGCTTAGATGAAAGTATTATGTAACTATTAGCATGTTTGCTCGAGCATATTACATGTTTTATATGGTAGATTTCTAGCCATGAAACTATGTGCTCGAAAATCTGGGCAAAGAAGAACATACTCTGTTTTCTGTAAAGTAGGTTGAGGATGAAGATTATGATGATGTTATGATGCATGTTAGCTTAGGTTTTGTTAAACCTTTGATTTAAGAGCTTACATGGATATTTTATGAAGTTCTTCACATGTTCGTTTCAGCATGAAAGATGTATTATGAAGTAGAAAAGATGGTATGAAAAGAGGTGCTCAAAAATCTGGGGAAAATCCCGATTTTTCAGAGCTCTCGATCGATCAAGATTTGGTCCGATCGATCGAGCGAGACAGAAGGTCTAAGCATGTTTTCAAAATTTTGGTGCCGATCGATCGAAGGATTTCTCGATCGATCGGTGAAGCTCCTCGATCGATCGGTAAAATATTTCGATCGATCGAGCGAGACAGAATGCTAAGGCACTGTTTGTGCACAGTGTCTCGATCGATCGAGACCTTGGGCCGATCGATCGAGAGAAGCAGAAAGTTGAAAAATATAATGATGTTTTACTTTGTTAAGTTTATGATATGAGATGGTTTTGAAGCATCTAATATGGTATTATGTGGTCTTGTAGAACCATCCCAGGTACCGGCACCGTCAAGGAGATAAAGTCTGTTGACTCCTCCTCCTTTTGAAAAGGTACGTAAGAGGCGTACGGGCATCGGACGGTAACACACATCTTTACTCTACGACTATGCTCTTATTGCATGAGTATTCACGATGAAGTGACGATGTTTATACGATGTTTACACGATAATGTTTATACGATGTTTATACGATGAAGTTCATACGATGTTTATTGCTTATACGATGCTTATATGATGACATTTATGCGATGTATTGTGGTAAGATGCCACGGGGTAAGATGCCCCACATGGTAAGAGGCCATGCGATGTTATTGTGGTAAGATGCCACGGGGTAAGATGCCCCATATGCATGATTATGAATCAGGGACAACAATAAGAAGTTAATGAGAAATCCAGCATATTTACTTAACAAATATTTCATGCATTTGCTATGATGTTTTTTTATGATGCTAAGTAAGATTGTATATGCTCATGATGTGTTGTCTCTGTAGGTACACTTTTGGACGTAAGGACTAAGGGTCGGGTTGAGGCAGTGAGCTACGAGGGACACAGGAATGCATAGGATTCAGTTATGATTAGTAACTACTCTAGGAGTAGTGTAAATCTAAATGACATTCTTTTAGAATGTAACGAATTATTTTTGAAGTTTTGTATTTTGGCCTGTAATCCTGTTAGCTCGTGTAACAACCAAAACCTTAAGATGTTACCTTAATGCATGATTAGTCCTTCTTATGTCTTTAATCACTGTTAAGGTGGGAAGACCCCACAGGAACTGGCCGGTTCCGGACCCGTTATGGGCGGAACAGGTCCGGTCCGTTAAGGAACCGGATCGAACCGGTTCCGGTTTGGTCCGGGGTTTTTCAATTTTTTTTTTATGTTGTAAATGTTTCTTCAATGATGTTCATCACAAATTCAATATATTTCTTCTTCATTTCATAATATAGATGCATACAAATAATTGTAAAGATATGACAATTGAAAATCTAAATAAAAAAATATTACAATTTAGTACTTAACAGTCTTCATAATTGATAAGTATTGTTTTGGCGTTCTCTTCTTCTTGCTCGTCATAATGATTTAAGAATTCGTCAACCGTCCCATCTCTTCTATTTTTGCATTCTGCTTCAAACCAATCTTTAAGTAACGTGAGCATGCATAACGAATCAGCTGATAGACTACTTCTGCAGTCTCCAACAATACGGCCGCATGTTGAGAATGCCGATTCAGAAGCGACGCTTGAAGCTTGTACAGCATACACGTCTCTAGCCATTTTGGCTAAGATAGGGAATTGTGCTGCATTGGACTTCCACCATTGTAAGACGTCGAAGTTGTCTTCGGTTAGAAATTGATAATTCAGATAAATTTTCAACTCAGTCGACGTGCTAGTAGAAGGTCCTTTTCCCTTAAGTTTTTTCCTGCCCAGCATTCTAAGCAAATTGATGCCCCCACCTTTAGATTGAACTTGGGGTTGTTCTTCAACAGGCCTTTGTTGCGATGATTCACTTGCCTGTTGATTATAATACAATTGAAACATATTTTGGAGAGATTGCATTGTAGACGTCTTTTGATCGTCAACAACCTTCCCCAAATATTTAGCATAATATTCAAAAAATATCTCAAATGAAGATAAACATTGACTAGGATCTAGCAATGTTTGCGATGGAGTGCACGGGTGGGATTTGTTCCCAACACTTTATAAATTTAGTTTCCATTGCACTAACAAAAGCATGCAAGTCATAGTCATCTCTAAATTCTATAAATTTATCAAACATGTTAAATACTAAAGGAAGAAAATAAACGGAAGTTGGATAAGTAACACCAGAGAAACGTTCCGTCGCTTCTTTGAAAGTACCTAGCAATGATACACAATTTTCAACTGTGATATCCCCGAAATGATTATGTGTGTAATCATGCAATTAAAGGTTATTAATTGTGAGCCTATGTGTTAAAGACGTGTTTTATGTGGGGGTGTTATATTTATTTTGATGATGGTTTAGGGAGCATGTTAGGTGTTTTTAATTGTTGTGTTGATGTGGTAAAATAATAAAATATCAAGGGGAGATATTTTTATACATCGTATGAAATACCGGGACACAATTAAACACCACAAAACCACCCTACATGCAACCACCCTACCCCCACTTGCATGCAACCCACGCCCCTCCCCTGTTTTTCTGGAAGCTGATTGACCAAGTAGCCCTTTTTGCACTTAGATATTTTCACTTTTGTCTCTTCCAAAAACCTCCTTCTTCCTTCCTTCATTTTGTCTGCAATTTGGACTGCTACTAGGAAGAAAGTGATCGAATTTTACTAATCCCTTCTTGACGAAAATCGAAGAGCAAAAGTGGTGAGGAATCACGCTGGTTCACCAGCTTTTTCGTTTTTATGCATGTATGTTCTTCATAGCAGTTTTGGCATGCTAATGTTAGGTTCGATGAAACCTTGTTATGAGTACTTGCAAGTATTTATAAAGCCCCTAGCATGTTTTGTTAAGTAACTTACATGCTTTATGTGTTAGATTTTCGTTTGTGAAAAGAGCTCCTCGAAAATCTGGGCAAAGGAAGTGCCCTGTTTGTATGTTGAGTAGGAGTTTTATTATGAAGATTTGAAGCATGCTAGCTTAGGTTTTGAGTAAACCTTTGACGTGAATACATACATGGTAGTTTGGTGAAATTACCAGAATATTTGTTTGAGCATGAACTACGGGTTATGTGGTAGTTTCATTGCTATAAAGATGCATGTTCGAGAATTCTGGACTGAGTAATTATGCCCTGTTTTTCAGAAGGGTTGGTCGAGTACTGATGTAAATGGGTAATTGTAACGCATGTGGGTTGGAGTTTAGGGTATAAATTTGATATGAATACACTCAGGGTAGTGTATTGTAGCTGCTAGCATAATTGTTTAAGCATGTGGTGTATTTTATATGCTAGATGTAAGGGTATAAAAATAGGTGTTCGAGAATTCTGGAATGGTGTTTCTCGAACAGAGCATCTCGATCGATCAAAATTTCATCTCGATCGATCGAGCGAGGCAGAACATTGGCTTTGAAAGAAGGCGTCTTCTCGATCGATCGAAAAGAGGGGCCGATCAATCGAGAGACCCAGAATGTTGAAAAATTTAAATTGTTATATTTTGTTTAAATTTTTGATATTGGATTGTAATGAGACATCTAATATTGTGTTGTACACTGGTGTAGAGCCTTCACAGACAGCTACACAGCGCAGGGGATAGAGTCCCACAACACACTACATTTTGGAAAGGTACGTAAGCGACGTACGGGCATCCCAACGGTAACATGTACTTTATGTTTGTCTAATTGACACATGATGAATGCAATGTGATGCATTAAGAGTATGATACATGTTATTATGCATTGTTGTTGCATATTGTGGTGTGGAGTAAAGAGGTGTATTCCACGAGTCAAAAGAGATCACAGTGTAGATTTTAATGCTTATGCTTGTTATGTAGTAATGAAGCGGGGAGGATGGTACCGTTCATTATGAGATTATGTAGTAATGAAGCGGGGAGGATTGTACCGCTCATTATGAGATTATGTAGTAATGAAGCGGGGAGGATTGTACCGCTCATTATGAGATTATGTAGTAATGAAGCGGGGAGGATTGTACCGCTCATTATGAGATTGTGTAGTAATGAAGCGGGGAAGATGGTACTGCTCATTATGAGATGTTGAAGCAAGAAGCATTAAAATAACTGTTGATATATGACTCAAAAACTGTGTAAAGAAAGAGGTGATATGTCATGACATTATTAAAGGATCCATAATTTCATATAATGTGTTTATTATGAGTTATGGTACAGGGACAACCAATGGGCGTTGTAAATGCTTGGAAATACAGGAAGTGCTTTGTATTTATGATTTGTGCATTTACGCTTTACATTCATATTATGTTAAATATGAATCACGGTATGCTCATGTGTTGGGGGTTGTCTTTGTAGGTGCATTTGATACAGAGAACAGGGGTCGGGGTTGACATGATGAGCTTAAAGGAGTGCTAAAGGGGATAGCAGGATAGAGAAACTCTTCTGTATAGTTTTTGCGAGGGTAGTGTAAAACTATGGAGTTTAGTACCCTCTGGTTAGGAATATGTATGATTCCTTTTTGAAACTTTTGGTACTGTAATCTCTATAAGCTCAGGTTTTCAACACGATTCAATACTCTGATTTTATATGATTAATTCTCTTTAATTGCACCTAATAATATGTTTGAGATAACGGGGTCTCACATCAACAAATTCTCAATCCTCATTAGTCAAATAAATACTTTCATCGCTATCAGGCATTTGATATGAATTATAAAATGGAGTTAAAATATCTTTGTAAGGTAACATAGCATTCAACATATTGTACAACGAATTCCACCTAGTTTCTATTGGTGATGGAAAAAGAAGATGCTTTAAACCATTAGATAAACATAATTGTTTCCAATCACGCTTAACACGGCTCGTGCGTAACCATTTAGCGCAGTATTTCATTTTCTCAATACATGCTGAGTGATTGTCCTCATAACCAACTTTAACAGGCAAATTAATCACATGACATGCACATCTAACATGAAAAAAATACCATCAAGCATTGGTTTAAGATAGGTCTTTAAATCACGCATCGCAGCATTGTTATTCGCAGCATTGTCTAATGTGATTGAAAATCCATTTTTGCATACACCAATTATCATCAATCCAATGACAAGTGACAACAAGATATGAATCAGAATTTACATTTGTCCAAATATCAGTTGTTAAACTAACCCTACAAGGCAAACTAGAAAGATGTTGAAACAATGTATTTCTATATTTAACAAATACGTCCATACAATTTCTTTTTAGTGTGTGCCTGGAAATATGTTTAAACATGGGTTGTATAGACGAAGCAAATTAAATACAACCAGCACGTTCAGCTTGTATAAAAGGTAGTTCACATCAGATCACATATCTAACAAGTGACCTACGATTAATTTCACCAGTTAAAATAAAATTCGTGACAGTAAGAACATTAATTTGTGCTTGTGTTGCTTCTCGACCTAATGGTTGTAATGTTGTCTCATCAAATTATGTTTTTTTACTAAGTCTCCACTGGAACCACCAGCTTTATATGAATACTGGATCTTACATAATTTACATATTGCAACAGATTCATTAGTACCTTCTTTTTGAGCGAGTTCAAAGTGATCCCATATCTTACTTCTTTTGGCACGAGTCGGTTGTCTACTCGCTGCTGTAGTGGCTCCGGATGACTCCACATGTTGTCTTTCTTGGGCTTGGGCAGCAACAGGTTCGGCATGTTGTTGGGGTTGTTGTGGTTCGACATTCATAGAAGAATCACCAACATTGAGGTGAGCAAAAAAATCATAACATTCATTTAACCCAGGAATTGGCACAGGCAAATTCATTGCAGAAGATGAACTCAGTGATAGACGACCCGGAACGAGACCCAAACTACGACCCCGGCTACGACCAGCACCACTGCTAGATGAAGATGCCATTATTATATAAGACTATAAGTAAATTGTAGATAGCACAATTGAGAGAAAAATATGAGAGTGAAGTATTTTTCGTTACAAGAATTGTTATGAAAAAATACACAACACAACATCCCCTATTTACAGTTTTTATTTTTTATTAAAATTGTTTTTTTAAAAAATAAAATAAAAGTTAACGTTGGCAACGGCTAAGAGCCGTTGCCAACGTTAACATGTTTTAACGTTGAAGAGGCAACGGCTATACAGCCGTTGCCTTCTTCATTTTTTATTTTTTTTATTTTATATTTTTTTAAAAAAAAACTACCGGTTCCGGTTCCGGAACCGGAACCAAACCGGTAGCACTGCCATTGGGGACCGCCCCAGACCAGTTTCTAACCGGTTCCGGGGCGAACCGGAACCGTATAGTCTGGTTCCGATTTTGGACCGGACTTAACGGTCCGAATCCGGGCTGGGTCCGGTTTGACCCGGCCCGGTAAGCACCCATACCTTAACCTGATGGCGTCGTCAGAAACGCCATTGTGTTTGAAGGTATCACAAATCTCCAAGAAGTTGGAGATGTGAGCGTTCTGGTCATCAGTGGCTACTCCCCAAACATCCCTGAATGCTGGATCATCTGTATTATAGCCGGCTTTATCTCAAAATTGTTGGCTTGAATACTTGGCCTTGTAATGCTTGACAGTGATCGATGGAAAGCTGGTTGAGCAAAATCCATCATAGACCTTGGATTCGGTGCTTCATTGTTCTCGCCCCCTTCTTGATTGTTATCAGCCATTGCTCGAGCTTCCCTAATTTTCCTTAGACACGTACGCTCGATTTCTGGGTCAAACGGCTCGAGTGTGGGGTTGCTACTCCTTAGCATGCACCAAGAAGATGAATACCTGTAAAAATCAACCCAAAAGGAGAAACACGAGTGTTGTAAACCCAACGGTCAAGAGTGACAAACAAATAAAACAAAAATAAAAATGGCTAAATTACAATTAACTAATCTCGTATGATATTATAAAAATTAGTCCCCGGCAACGGCGTCAAAAACTTGATCGCTTTTATTTTAAACAGAAAATTCCAGTGTAGCGATTTTAGACCGCAAGTGCACGGTGTCAAGTTTTAGTATAGTGATATAAAAGAAAGGATGTCGAACCCATAGGGACTAACGTATAAGTGCCAAATAAAATTAGCAAAATTATATTTAGCCTTCGAAATAAATGATTAATTATCTAATTAAACTAAAAACTAAAAAACTCTAAAATAAAACAGCTCCTTTGAAGATGCGTAGGAATTCCACTCAAGAAATTTATCAATATGTTGGTTCAAATGTGTTATCGTCAATGATTTGTTTGCAAAAACAATTACTAATCAATCAATTCTTAAGGTGAGGATTTCCTAATATAATCAATATATTTTCTCAAGCTATATTGAAACTAATATTAAATTGAAGCAAGTAACTCTCGTTCACTTAAACCAATTTAATATCGAATAAATCTCGATGAAAACCGTTAACTTTAAATCTTTCAATTCAAAGTGATCACGTATGTGATTTAATCTCTCGATCTAAATCTTTAACATACAACACGAATTATTATAGCGTATTATAATTTTATCTCTCGATCTCAATTATAATTCACAAATTCAATCAAAGTTAGCAAGGCTTTGATAGCATTAAGATAATTCATGCACAAAAGAATTAATCCACTCAAGCACATTCAAATCAATGATCAAGCACAATATTCCCTAACCTTGATAAAATAAACTTAATTATATTCAAATCAAATTAACAAGATGTATAATCGTTTCTCAACCTCATAAACATCAATAAATCTGAAAATCAAAATAACTAGAGTTTAGAAATACGATAACGTCGGAGCGAATCCGTGCCTTGAACGATACTTCTTCTCTTGCTTCCTTCCTTGCACTTCAAAGGATTTCTCTAAACTTGTCTTGTTCTTCGAAGATGAAAGGCGCTGAAAAATATGATATTGGGTCTGATTATGCTCTGATAATTCTCCTTGAATTCGTGCCCTAGTTCCCTAATTTATAGAAGAGGGGGTGGATGGAAGTATTTCCAAAAATCAAACCAAATCAAGTCTTTAATTTTCTGAAAATTTGGCGTCTCGATCGATCGGTGTATATGTCTCGATCGATCGAGCACCTTCAACTCTCGGACCTGATTTTCTCTGCCTCGCTCGATCGATCGAGGGTAAGCTGCCGATCGATCGAGCTTTCTTCAATTTTGCTTGTCAAGTCTCTGCCATGCTCGATCGATCGAGCACAAGTTTCCGATCGATCGAGCTCTGCATTTTCTCGTTGGCCAAAACTTCTGTCTCCTTCGATCGATCGCGCTCCATGTCCGATCGATCGGTCATGCCAGAATCCAATTTCTTCATTTCTTGCCTCGGTTTGATCATTTTTCTTCCTTCTAGCTCAATTCTTCCATTTTCCACCTAGATTCCTGAAACAATCAAATAAATACCAACAAGTGTAACATCTTCCCGGAATCTACACGAAAATATATACATATCAAAGCAAAAATACACGTAATATTCAACCCTATCACAATGTAATCCCTACAATTCTCGATTGAATATCCAAATATTTCTAAGGTGACGAGTTTTCCTAATACATTTGTTATACTATGGTCAAGCTATAATAAGTCTAATATTAATGTTGCAATAAGCTACTCCCATATCCTTATTGAACAATCAATATCGCATCAAGATTTGTGAAAACTACTAGCCTTTGATTTTGGTAAATCTATTGCTAGCATACATGTGCTAGATTTTACTTGGTCCTCACGGTATGAATTACTATATCATATTTCAATATCGTATGGTCAAGTCGATAGGAATAAAATAATCATTCAAGGAATGGTCAAACCCTCAAAAGCATGAAGAACAATAAAACATACACAAAGAATTATAAGGATTCAATCAAAATAATAATCATCAAATCATAGGTTCAAAACAAAGGGTTGCCTAGCCTCGATAAATTAACTTAGTTCATCATATTTAAATCAAAACAAAGCAAAACTAATATTAAAAGACAAGAATAAACTCCCGGCGTCGACTCCGATTGTAGATCCTTGCTTCTTCTCTCGCTT
Source organism: Haberlea rhodopensis (assembly GCA_907163345.1). Classification (NCBI taxonomy): domain Eukaryota; kingdom Viridiplantae; phylum Streptophyta; class Magnoliopsida; order Lamiales; family Gesneriaceae; genus Haberlea; species Haberlea rhodopensis. The sequence goes on from CAJQUN010000251.1 coordinate 656,435, forward strand.
CCTTCTCGACCGTGTTCTTCAATCGCCTCGTTGGCTTGTTCCAAGTTGGTGAATTATGGTGGTGGATGAATATTGGTTCAAGGTATTGTATTTATAGAAGATGGGAAGGAAAATGAAGTGTCCTTGTTTAACTCTTAAAAGAGTCCTTGTTGGAGTGACAAATGTCTCCTTTTATAACTCTTAAACGAGTCCTAGTTGAATTATATTTCCTAATTGGACAATCCACATTTTCATCAGTAATTTGGTCTTTTTAATACATTCTTGTACATCTACATAAAGTCCTGAAACATGCAAAATCATCTCGAAAAGTGTAATATCATTTAAGAATCATAGTAAAATATAACGAGAAAACATATAAATATAAGTGCAAAAATGGCATTTATCAAGAGGACAATTCAAATTCAAGGATATGTTACGAGCTTACGCATTATATTTTAGCTCAAAGTGGAGTGATTAACTGTCTTTGATCGAATTTTCATATAACAATAGTTATCATAGAAGCATTGTTAAGAATCCATATGATGCTCTTTAGGGAAGGAAGTGTCGATCACCCCTGCACTGGGATAAAGTAGGAGAAAATACTATCACCAGACCTGAACTCATTCAAGCCACCATGACAAAGTCACCAATCATTAAAGAATAGCTTAAGGCAGCCCAGGACCACCAGAAATATTGGCCTGATATAAGTGGAGACCGCTAGAATTTGAGGTTGATGAGAAGATGTGTGTGACACCTTCACCTATGAAGGTTGTTATATGATTTGACAAGACTGGGAAGCTGAGTCCGAGATACATGGGTCCATCTGAAATTTTGCAAAAGATTGACACTTTGGTATACAAATTGGTCTTTCCACCAAATTTATCAGGGATTCATAATACTTTCCATGTATCACAATTGAGAAATATGTAGATGATCTGAGTCATATGCTTGAAGCTAAACCGTTAGTAGCACAATACAACCTGAATGAAATTGTCGTATTTGGATCGTGAACATGAAGGATCAAGTATTGGGATGAAGTGTTATTTCATACGTCAGAGTCTAATGGTCCAATCACATAATGGGACGCTACATGGGAGTTAAAGGAAGATATGCACAAGCACCACCCTTATCTTTTTTATACTAAAGTGACTCGAGTTTCGGGGACAAAACTTCCAAAAAAGAGTTAGAGATGTGAAGACCCGATGAAATGGGTCAATTCCATTTGACGCAGCAGTTACAATGGAGTGTAACTCCCAATTAGTGGAGATAATGGATAATGTGGAATAATAAGGAGTAATTGGTGATGTAACTGTCAGAAATTTAACTCTACAAATAGACACCAATTTATTTGAAAAATTCACTAAAATATTTGCAAGCGAAACTATTAAACACTACATGAATCGGCTCTCAAAAGTAACGAATCGGTTCATTCATTTCAAACCAACAAATAAAGAGTTTTTGGTGCTATTTTGTTGCCCAATCTAATTCCCAACACCCCTAAGACATTTTGAAGACAAAAAAAGCGGGTTTTTGATTTAACCTGTTAAATTGATATACTTTAAAAGTAGGAGTTTTGTGTATTTCTGCGATAAGATTATTGTTTTAGCACTGAATAATCATGAAATAAATGATAGGAATATCCTGGCTACTAAGTACTCCTAATTCCCTATACTTAGCATCATCTCTAAGAGGATAAAAACTAGAGTACTGATATCAATTTAGCCATGAGGAACATAATTTAAATCGGTGTATATTTTGATACGAATTTCACTTTGACTCTTGTTATGATATTTGATTATTGTTTATGCCTTCGTTAATTTAGGATTGTTACTATTTAAAAATCTTTTTTAAACTGAGAGGATATTTCCCTCGCTTACTGATCGCACTTTATTTAAAAATAAAATTCTAGTTATGTACGATTAATCCGAAAGTGCACGATTGTCAAGTTTTAGTATAGATTATGAATAGGTTATCGAACCCACGTGAACTAACTGTAAGTTCCAAATAAAATGCTTTTAACTATATTTAACCTACGTACAACATATTAATAATTAATATAATAACTATATTAAACTACTAATGTTCCAACCAAACCAATCAAAGATGACGAGAAAAGTCCACTCGAGAAGATTATCAAGATGTCGGTTCACCAGTGTAATCCCTATGACCCTCGATTGAATATCCATATATCTCTAAGGTGGTGAGTATTCCTAATTTATTCAATATACTATGGTCAAGAAATACCAAACCTAATATTAATGTGCAATAAGTCACTCTCGTGTCCATATTGAACAATTAATATTACATTAGGATTTGTGAAAACTACTACCTTTCGATTGAGTAATCTAATGCTATCATACGTGTGCTAGATTTTACTTGGTCAGTTTCAATCTAAAACCCATGGCCTATGTTGCAATGGTCAACATCAACCACAATAACTAAAATCATTCAAAAGGTGATCAGTCTCTTGAAAGCAATAAGAACATAAATTATGCACATATGATATATGAATTCAATCAATAACCAATAACCAAGTCATAGGTTAAAAACAATGGATCCTCTAATTTTGATAAATAAATTTAGTTCATATAATAAATCAAAACAAAGCAAAGTAATGTTTAAAGACGATGAAAAACTCCCGGCGTAGACTCCGTTTGTAGATCCTTGCTTCTTCTCTCGGTTCCTTCTCGATCGCCCCTTTTGATCTCCTTGTTGGCTTGTTCCAAGGTCTATGATGTGTACGTGTTGAGGGTGGATGTTGGTGAATATGAGATGGAAGATGGAGGCTTGTCCTAGGTCAAAAGTATGTGGAATAATATGATAATTTCGTCCAACATGTCCCTTAATTAGTAGGATATAAAAGACCCATGAAAAGTAGTTTCCTTGTTGGACTCAAGTCTTGAAAATGAAATATTTTTATGAAAATTGCTTAGGCCGATCGATCGCTTATTCCCTCACGATCGATCACGTGCTTCAACCTTTTATTTTTCCAATGCACGACATGCCACAATCGATCGTAGTTGATGTCCCGATCGATCACCAAAACATAATATTTGTTGCTTGAATCATCGACATAGCGATCGGGATTCTCCTCAAGATTGATCGGCCACTAAATTTCTTCCACCTCAAGGTTTGGTCCTCCCTTTCACGTGTTAACTCGTTTGGGTCAATTTTCATCTTTTCTACGTTATTTGGCTCATTTTCTCCATTTTCTCGCATTTCTAACTAAATTCCTGAAACATGCACGTCCAGGAATCATCATAAAATATAATGAGAAATGTAGAAAGTGCAAAATGGCACACTTACTAAGTGACTCTCAAATCACTCACTAACTCATCCCTTACCAGATAAAACTGAGAATGAATTATCAAGTCTTTGTGCTGATAGATTTGGTTGTAGAAGAAATAATTAAGGGATTCATGCTGCTAATTAGTTTCGATTTCTATTGTTGTTTTATGTTTGTTCCCACCGCTGTAGTTATATCATATTTATGTTGTTGTATTGACGAATTATTTTCATGTTGTTTTCATTTATAATTTTTGTGTTGTAAAGAACATTTTCTTTTGGAATAAATAGTTGGTTAATGTTTATGCTATAACAAGGCTTGTTGTTTTCGAATGTATATTTAGAAGCCGATGTTATCATCGGCCTGGTTACGGGGGCGTTACAGGTGTTATCAGCCATTGAAAGTGGTTGTCTTGATTTGTTGTACATGAATCGTTATCCCGAAATTGTATTCTTGGTACCATTTAAATATTCTCAGTGCTAACAGCCTTTTACAATTGAAACTTTTGAGTTGGTGGTTACAAAAATATTAGCAAAATAATACTTGACTAAAAGTTTTGATGTATAGAAATTGTTAGGTTTTGAATCCCGAATAATCTTGGTTTGATGTTACTAAAACTTGTTATGTTGCTAATAACTTGCATCAAGTGTGCAGATAAAAGATGATATTTTACAACTTGATGAATTTCAAGGAAAACTACCTCACTGAAACAAGAAAATCATCTTGTTGGAATCTGAGCGCTGCTGATTCTTTTGATCATATCTCATTGCTCGGATATCGACATGCTTCAAAAGAGGATGGACATCCAACTCAAAATTCTCAAAGTCGTATTAACATCATCTAAGTAGATTTGAAGTTTATCAATGAGAAAAATGCTTCGGAAAGATTCAGTCGAGTTGAATGGAAACAACAAGCCGCAAAGTTGGACTAGCTCTGGTATATTGGCCATAACTCATGGCTTGGTTATAAAAATGGAGAGATTCATTATGTGTTCATCAGAAGTTGAAGACTGAATCGATAACTAACATGGTGAAAAGCGTCTGCAAGTTGTTGGTCCTGCTCCTGAAACATGTTATGTTTCAGCACGCGCACAATCTCGTATTCATGCAGCACACACTCATACGATGTCCAAATTGAGTGATTCTTGATTCTCTATAAATCCAAGGCAAAGATTTACAACTTTTATATTCACCACTTGGACCAGAAATCTACGAATCAAGAGCTATACACAAAAACCATGGCTGCTGAAACATAACAGCAAAGTTACCCGACTGGACAACTTTGCCCCTTGTTGTTGCTACCTACTGGTGGCGTTTATCACGTACGTCTATATTAACCATCTCAGTTAATAACAATAATAAGAATGTAGTAGCATGATTATGGATCGATCCCACACGGAAGGATGTATCGTGTGTTAATGTATGCAAAATGAGTAAAAATGGGGGTTTGAAGTTGAATTGATTACTAATATGAATTTAAATCTAGAGACTATGAATTAAACTACTAATCACAATTAAAACTAAGATGAATTAAATTGTAGATAGAAAATCAAATCCTAGTATTTGGTCGACTTTACAATTGGAGTTTAATATCTTAATCATCAATCATCACAAAGATTAAATTTGTATATGAATATCCACCTTGGAAACTTAATTACTATCTCACATTAATCTTAGTTATGTAGCACACGTGAATTCTAACCCTAATCAATCAATCAAAATACACGCGATTAAAATTCAAATATGATAGCTTTAAGAAATAGTGAGAAAGACAAAGCTAGATAATATAATCAACGCTCTATATTTAATCTAGTTGAATGTTTTCCATAAGAAATTAACAATCTCACACGCACAAAATTATTAATCTTAGTTGCTTCATAGATCAAGCATTAGTGTAAGGCCCCGATGCTAATTAATCCGGATTAACGATGATTAAGCAAAAATCGGATAATTAAAAGTGCAAACATGGATTAAGGTGTTCCGGACTGCATTGAGTCAACCAACTAGGGGAAACATGTTTTATTGCATGAGCATGTGCATGATCACATGGCACTTTGAGAACACATGCCACTAATTAATTTAACTCATGTTTAATACATGATTTTGGACCAATAATCTTGCAAGTTAATGATGTATTGACACATGGATTCCACAATACATCAAATAAATTAAAAATCCCACATTTTGTCTTGGGAAGCCACGCCCCTTACACAATACAAAATCAGATTTTTGGTTTCATTTTCACCATCATCTTCTCTCTCTTCAACCCATCAATTTCTCTTCCTTCTCTCCCCTTTCTCCCACCTTCTATTTCGAAAATTTGCAGCCCTTTTTCCTACCAAATTCTTGTGAAATCTTTAGTGCATGTTACATGCAATTAAGGTTTTAGAAGCTACAAGGCTAGGGAAGAGGAACCCATCAAGAATTTTCTAATTTGGAAAAAATTGGAGAGGTGAAAGCTTGGTTTGAGCTAGGTTGATGGTTTGTGCATCAAATCTTCAGGAGGAGTGAAGGTATAACACTTTTATTGAGTTTTATATACCTTGGTGTTGTTTAAGGATCGAAATTTATGAGTCTTGGCATGAGAAATGTAGAGATAACTTGCTGTCAGAAAGTGTGCAACAGATTTCAGCATGCATATATCTGTCATTTCGAATTTTGGGTTTAGTTAAGTTTTGAATTTGAGGTTGTGGTTCAAATAAAAGTTGTAGTTTGTTGGAATACCTTCGATTTGACAGTAAATTCGACTAATATGGAATTCGGATGAAAAAGTTATGAACATTTTACCAATATGTGTAAAATCTGGAAATTTAGTGCATGCGAGTTTTATGCATCGAGTTCTTCGAGTTTCTGGGTAAATGGTTTTCCGTATTTGATGTTGGTATTCAAATAAGAGTTGTAGATATATATGTTTTCATCCTGTGGTTAAAATATGAGAGGATTTGGACTTAAAATGAATGAGTTATGATGTTTTTACCACAAGGTGCACAATCTGGAACATGCATGTAGGCGGGTTGCACATGCAGTGTGTTCTTGGTAAATCTGGGCAACATGTGCTACGATTTTGACCTTGGTGTCTGAATTAATGTTGTAAACCTTTGCGTTATATTGCATTAGAAACTAGCCTCACATGATTTGGAGTTTATTTGTGCAAGATATGTACTTTTTCCTAGAACTGCTCACTCTGTCAAAACAGAGTGTATAGGTATTTTCAACACTGCCATACTTTGTTTTGCATGTGCCTCTAGATGAGCGAACTAGCTTCTGGACTTCAAATAACTTTAGTACTTTGGGTTTTCGTGATTTTCCAACTAGCCTCAAGTCATTTGGATGTCATATGAATTTATTATGATTTCTATACAAAAATGGGTCAGGCTGGAATTTGGTGAATTGTCCTGTTTTTCCAGCAGATTGTTCTTGGCCATTTTACCTAGGCTAAATGAACGAATTTGAAGATGAGATGAACTGATGAAATGTTCATTTGTAAGTTAACTTTGAAAATAAATTGGACCCATGTGATTTTATTAAGTATCGGACAAGTTATGAGCCGATCTCTACGGTTGCGCAGGCTGAAATTTAGAGAATTGGTTTTGGGTCTAAGTTTGAGTTTTATTTTGATAAGTTTAAGGCTAGTATGTGACATTATGTTGTATTTGGAACTATTATGATCAGGTTAACAGATCTTGAGATTTATTCGAGGAGTACTCGTTAGATATAGCATTGGTCCGAGGTACGTAGAAAACGGGTTTTATCACAATGTCTGGCAAAGACATGTGATGTTCCCGGGTATGATTTACTTGTCATTACTTGCTCATTATGTGACTATGTGATAAGTTGATTTGCAGTATGTGAATTACATGGTACATTGACTGCATGATATATGATGACATGAGATTTGAGGTGCATCACATGAGATTATGATATTGCATGATGCATTGACACGCATGGACATTGAGCATGTCATGTTGAGCCTATTGATTCGTTCTTGGTACCTATATCTTTTCTTGGTATGAGTGATGCGTGTCTGGGGATGATGGGCAGCCGTTGGCTCGGCAGGAGTGAGAGTGAGCTGAGGGATGCCGGAGCGACGAGCGTGCCGACGTCGCCCAGACACGAGGATGATGGACCGCCGATGGCTCGACTGAGAGATAGATCGGAGAGCGGAGCGTGTCACATCCTGCTCGAGCACTGATGAGTGATTGTTGATCTTCCTTTGGACCCTTGAGACAGGGATATTCGAGATTTGATACCCTTCATATGCATTTGCATTCATGCACGGCATACATCGCATGTTATTTGTCATACACTGTGATTTTATCTGTTTCTCGTACTGGGGTTCTGACCCCCTTCGCGGGGGGCTGTCATGTCTTTGTTGTATGGGCATGACAGGTGGTACAGGTGGACGTACTGTGGATGCTCGAGACGAGGCATCAATAAATACCAGAGCTCCTTGAGAGCGAGCTCAGATATATGGTTCATGTTTTGAGTCCCAGTAGTTGTTTAGTATTTTTACTTATGTTTTAAATTACCGGGGTATGCCCTGAGTATTTGTATTTTTAAGTATTACTTTACTGAGAATTTATACGTAATGCTTATGCGATGAATACCATGTTAGATGTAAAATTGGAAATACATATTTTCACTATTCGGAAATGTTTTAGAAACAAAATGCGAAAAATTTTGAGGGTCACTTTGATAAAGTTTTTAACTAAATCTTCCGCTGTTTACGTTAATATAACAATCGTGTGTTAATTAAACCTCTGATTAGGACCAGGCCCTCACAGTTGGTATCAGAGCATAATCTGGGATATGCTCGGACTAGAGTTAGGACACTAAGTATAGACACAAATGAATTGTTTGTGCATGTGTCTGACTATCTGATTTATATGATCTTGCCTGCTATGTTTACATGTTCGATAATGATATTTTATGCATGTACTGGATTAGTAAGCAGGAATAATGAGATGTCATATCTCTGAAGATTTTAATATGCCGAGTTGCTCATAATCTAGAGAATGTGAATGCTGAGTTGCATATATTATGCTGAGTTGCATATAATTTTGAGAATTTTATCTGTTAGCACTGATAGTTGCTGATAGGATGTTGATGTAGAATGAATGATGATAACATCTATGACTTGAGATGTATGAATTATGTTGGACAGTTAGTGTTTGGACAGGTAGCTGTGATATAGACTTTAAGAGTTACTATCGAACCTGTAGACACTATAAACTGTTAATTGCACTATAATTTAGTGATAATGTGGCCATTATTGGAAATTGTATTTATCACTTTGGGATTTAATCCTTATGATTAGTGGATGCCACTAGAATTTAAAACACTTTTTGTCGATTGACATCGGGAATTTAAGTCTGAAAGACCAAGGTTATACGTATGAGTTTACGTCAAAACCTGTGTACGCCAAGATGATAATTTAGAACTTGAGAATATTGAAACTAGCAATATTTCAACTGAAGAATGGAGTGTTGTTGTGAGAAACAACGAGAATTTGTTTGAACGAGGACTTGGATTTGGGGACTGTAGTAATTTAGTTCCAGCCTATGTGTCCGAACTATGAATAAATACTACAATAAAAACTCTTTTAGATGAGAGTATCTAGAGTAATGGTAGTGATGGAAGACGAATTTTCCCTCTTGTTGACACGGGAAAGAATGTTTACGAGAAAGTAATGTTGATGACATGAAAAATGAAAATTGATTATCGTGGAATTGAGAAATGGAAATATCTGCTTAATCTCGATAGCTATTCACTAGTGAAGAGATTAGATATCGACTGAAGAATAAGACAACAATGTGGTGCGAAGTAATTAGAACTGGATTAAAGATTAATGAAGTGACTATCATTGGGATAATCCAAGTAATCCTTGAAAAGTTTCAGAAGTATCATTCAAATTTATCCAGCTCTAGTAGTTCTAGAGGTACTATGAGATTGTAGAATACCAAATCTTTTGAGGTCACTGTGGATGTAAATATCTTCTGATACATTTGAAAGAATATTAAGAACTGATATTGATTGTGGCCAGTCAGAGCATGTCTGTTACTTACTCGGGAATAGATGCAGCCATAACAACAAATACCCTGAGCTAGGGGTAGATATCATGGTGGAGTCTTTACGACCACCCAGTTTCAGCAGCAGTAAATTACCTGTAGACCAGAGAGTATACATTGACAATGTGATTGAGATGTCTCCAAGATATATAACCATTTCGATTTTGGCAATGATAGAGATGCTAGTGATCACAGATACATGTTGTGTATTGGTCACACGGCACGAGTTTGATTTGAGATAAAATCATTGGTTTCATATATTGCATCAAATGTGCATTGATAATGATGATTGGGAAAATACGCCAGCTGTGATAATTATACTATCCACACTTGCAACAATGAACTGCAGATTACAGTTTGTTGATAGTGTTGTGGATTTGAATTAATTGGTGTTGTCGAAATATGGTTTTGTTTGTATCAAGGGCATGTATACTCTGATAAATTTTGAGATATTGCAAGTTGATTTCAGAGTATAATGAATTTTTGATTATATTGTGGCTACAAATGAAATGTATATCACCACGAGTAGCAAGCTAAGATACTGATAGTATCAGCTATGAAAATATTATGGTTGAAATACTTGGAAAACGAGGGATAATTGATAATAAGCAGTTGATGCTTATCCAAAAGAGTCGAGGTTGACTGATATTATAGAGGTAAGAAAACCTACCAAGATTTTCCTGAGGAAATGAAAGAATTTTCACTAAAGTAGGAAATTGATTTTAACTATTCGTTGATGACAAGGAATAGATTTGATATCGAAAGCACTGTACGGAATGTCATCAGCAGAGTTGACAGATATATGAATAGTTGCTGAATATCCTCGATAATGGTACATATGTCTAAGTATGTCACCTTGAGGGAACATCAGTAATGTTCGTGAAGAAGAAAGATGATATTATGAAGATGTGTATCGATTAAAGGTAGTTGAATCGGGCTATTGTCAAGAATAAATACCTACTGCCTAAGATCGAAAAGTAACTGATCAAGTTGTAAGGAACTTTATTGTATAAGAAGAACGATTTTTACTCTGGTTACCATCAGTTCGAGTCAGAAGAGAAAATGTTCTCTAGGCAATTGGTCAACCCAGATATATACATTTTGAATTTTTGGAAATATCGTGTGGTCTGGCAACTATACCGATAGAGTTATGAATTTGATGAAGAAAATTTTCCGTAACTTTTGGGCGAAAGTGTAATCATATTCATCAGTGGTATACTAGTGTATACGAGATCCGGAAGGAACCACACAGAACACATGTGATTGTTTTTTTTCAGACGCTTCGTGAAGCTCAAAGGGTGTACCAAGTTATTGAAATGTAAATTTTGGTTGAATCAAGTGTTGTTTTGGGATAGGTGATATCATCTCACCAGATACCTGTTGATTCCAGTAAAGTAAAGATAGTACTAATTTGGCCAAGACCAATCATTGTAATCAAGATGAAAAGTTTTATGAATTTTGACAGATACTACAGGCTTTTACGGAAGGATATTCTAGGATAGCCTGTCTTATGAACTAATTGACCAAGAAGAAATTTGATATTCGTTTGGTCAGATGAATGAGAAAGCAATTTTCATAACTGAAGCTGAAATGGACTACAACCTCAATGTTGTTTTGGTTTAACTAGTTCAGGGAGATATGTAGTTGTGCAAATATGTATGTTAAAAGATTTGAAGATATGTTCTAATGTATCATGAAAAGATGATTGCATATTCTTGAGATATAAGCGATGACTGGATTTATTAAAGAATTTGACTTTGATAGTCAATATAAATCAAGGAAAATGAAACTAGTAGCAGATGCACTGAACCTAAAAGTGCAAGGTGCAATGGTAGCATCGATGTTTGCTTTGCAGTTTGATAACCTCTGATTTTGACGATCGGAAGGACTCGAAGGACAGACCCATACATATATTGAGTTAAGAAATTGGTTCTGTCTTATCAACCAAGTAAATTTAGTATGCCATTTAGTGGTGGTTGCGAATTGAAAAATCAGTATATAGAATCGAATTTTACTGATTTGAAAGACGTATTACAGCAGAAAGCACACTATAGAGAACATAGTGTTATTCTGGGAATGATGAGATGTATCATTCTTGAGATCATAATTATGATGCAATGTTATAAAGAAAGAAATTTTTGAATTTTGTGGCAAATTGTTTGACATGCCAGCAGTCCAAGATAAAAATACGAGACCTAATGGGATAGTACATGATTTGTAAGTACCACAATGAATTTGGGAAATTTCTAGTTTTGAGTTTTATAGCTCAAATATTTACAAACAGAGATTGTGAAACAAGTTGAATATAATTTATTGACTATTCAATACAAGATATTGATTTCATGTGATAGTCTATATGTCTATCAGAAGACGACATGTTTAAGATATGGATAATGTGGTTTAGTTACAGTGAGTTTCTGTAATAAATGTATCTGATTGAGATCCGATGATAATATCAGAATTCGAAACTATTTTCAGAATGTAATGGATCCTAAGTTAGCAATGAGTATTGCTTAGCATACCCATACAGATGGATCAACTGAGAAAATATCCAGATCTTGGAAGTTATGTCTCGATTAATAGTGGTGAATTTAGTGGGAATTGACAGAATTCACTATTCACCAGTAGAATTTTTCTATAATTTAAGTTTTAGACAACTTTTGGGATGGCATCGGTTCAGGTTTTGCAGAGCCAGAATTACCGATCGCTGATGTGATTATAGAAAATTGATAAGAAATTTTGGCATAACTTAAGATTGTTGAGAAAAAAATGCCAGGAACGATAAAATTTCAGCGAAAACGATTAAAAATTTGCTTCAGGTGAGTAGATTTGCTACGCCAACGAGAAATATATCATTAGACTTCTAGTTGAGAATCAGGTAAACATGAAGATATTACCTTTGCGATGATCAATATGATTCATTAAGTGAGGTATGATGTTGACTCGATATTTTGAACTTTGTGGAACCATAGAGAAGTTGATTAAGTGGTCTATCGTTGACACGATCACAGCTGTTGTCACTGATACATGATGATTCTTATGTATCTATGAATGAGATTGAGACACTCATATGTTTTGATTTATTGAGTTATGCTCAGTTTTGCAATTTTGAGTACTAATTTGGCCAAGACCAATCATTGTACTCAAGATGAAAAGTTTTATGAATTTTGACAGATACTACAGGCTTTTACGGAAGTATATTCTAGGATAGCCTGTCTTATGAACTAATTGACCAAGAAGAAATTTGATATTCGTTTGGTCAGATGAATGAGAAAGCAATTTTCATAACTGAAGCTGAAATGGACTACAACCTCAATGTTGTTTTGGTTTAACTAGTTCAGGGAGATATGTAGTTGTGCAAATATGTATGTTAAAAGATTTGAAGATATGTTCTAATGTATCATGAAAAGATGATTGCATATTCTTGAGATATAAGCGATGACTGGATTTATTAAAGAATTTGACTTTGATAGTCAATATAAATCAAGGAAAATGAAACTAGTAGCAGATGCACTGAACCTAAAAGTGCAAGGTGCAATGGTAGCATCGATGTTTGCTTTGCAGTTTGATAACCTCTGATTTTGACGATCGGAAGGACTCGAAGGACAGACCCATACATATATTGAGTTAAGAAATTGGTTCTGTCTTATCAACCAAGTAAATTTAGTATGCCATTTAGTGGTGGTTGCGATTAAAAAATCAGTATATAGAATCGAATTTTACTGATTTGAAAGACGTATTACAGCAGAAAGCACACTATAGAGAACATAGTGTTATTCTGGGAATGATGAGATGTATCATTCTTGAGATCATAATTATGATGCAATGTTATAAAGAAAGAAATTTTTGAATTTTGTGGCAAATTGTTTGACATGCCAGCAGTCCAAGATAAAAATACGAGACCTAATGGGATAGTACATGATTTGTAAGTACCACAATGAATTTGGGAAATTTCTAGTTTTGAGTTTTATAGCTCAAATATTTACAAACAGAGATTGTGAAACAAGTTGAATATAATTTATTGACTATTCAATACAAGATATTGATTTCATGTGATAGTCTATATGTCTATCAGAAGACGACATGTTTAAGATATGGATAATGTGGTTTAGTTACAGTGAGTTTCTGTAATAAATGTATCTGATTGAGATCCGATGATAATATCAGAATTCGAAACTATTTTCAGAATGTAATGGATCCTAAGTTAGCAATGAGTATTGTTAGCATACCCATACAGATGGATCAACTGAGAAAATATCCAGATCTTGGAAGTTATGTCTCGATTAATAGTGGTGAATTTAGTGGGAATTGACAGAATTCACTATTCACCAGTAGAATTTTTCTATAATTTAAGTTTTAGACAACTTTTGGGATGGCATCGGTTCAGGTTTTGCAGAGCCAGAATTACCGATCGCTGATGTGATTATAGAAAATTGATAAGAAATTTTGGCATAACTTAAGATTGTTGAGAAAAAAATGCCAGGAACGATAAAATTTCAGCGAAAACGATTAAAAATTTGCTTCAGGTGAGTAGATTTGCTACGCCAACGAGAAATATATCATTAGACTTCTAGTTGAGAATCAGGTAAACATGAAGATATTACCTTTGCGATGATCAATATGATTCATTAAGTGAGGTATGATGTTGACTCGATATTTTGAACTTTGTGGAACCATAGAGAAGTTGATTAAGTGGTATATCGTTGACACGATCACAGCTGTTGTCACTGATACATGATGATTCTTATGTATCTATGAATGAGATTGAGACACTCATATGTTTTGATTTATTGAGTTATGCTCAGTTTTGCAATTTTGAGTACTAATTTGGCCAAGACCAATCATTGTACTCAAGATGAAAAGTTTTATGAATTTTGACAGATACTACAGGCTTTTACGGAAGGATATTCTAGGATAGCCTGTCTTATGAACTAATTGACCAAGAAGAAATTTGATATTCGTTTGGTCAGATGAATGAGAAAGCAATTTTCATAACTGAAGCTGAAATGGACTACAACCTCAATGTTGTTTTGGTTTAACTAGTTCAGGGAGATATGTAGTTGTGCAAATATGTATGTTAAAAGATTTGAAGATATGTTCTAATGTATCATGAAAAGATGATTGCATATTCTTGAGATATAAGCGATGACTGGATTTATTAAAGAATTTGACTTTGATAGTCAATATAAATCAAGGAAAATGAAACTAGTAGCAGATGCACTGAACCTAAAAGTGCAAGGTGCAATGGTAGCATCGATGTTTGCTTTGCAGTTTGATAACCTCTGATTTTGACGATCGGAAGGACTCGAAGGACAGACCCATACATATATTGAGTTAAGAAATTGGTTCTGTCTTATCAACCAAGTAAATTTAGTATGCCATTTAGTGGTGGTTGCGAATTGAAAAATCAGTATATAGAATCGAATTTTACTGATTTGAAAGACGTATTACAGCAGAAAGCACACTATAGAGAACATAGTGTTATTCTGGGAATGATGAGATGTATCATTCTTGAGATCATAATTATGATGCAATGTTATAAAGAAAGAAATTTTTGAATTTTGTGGCAAATTGTTTGACATGCCAGCAGTCCAAGATAAAAATACGAGACCTAATGGGATAGTACATGATTTGTAAGTACCACAATGAATTTGGGAAATTTCTAGTTTTGAGTTTTATAGCTCAAATATTTACAAACAGAGATTGTGAAACAAGTTGAATATAATTTATTGACTATTCAATACAAGATATTGATTTCATGTGATAGTCTATATGTCTATCAGAAGACGACATGTTTAAGATATGGATAATGTGGTTTAGTTACAGTGAGTTTCTGTAATAAATGTATCTGATTGAGATCCGATGATAATATCAGAATTCGAAACTATTTCAGAATGTAATGGATCCTAAGTTAGCAATGAGTATTGCTTAGCATACCCATACAGATGGATCAACTGAGAAAATATCCAGATCTTGGAAGTTATGTCTCGATTAATAGTGGTGAATTTAGTGGGAATTGACAGAATTCACTATTCACCAGTAGAATTTTTCTATAATTTAAGTTTTAGACAACTTTTGGGATGGCATCGGTTCAGGTTTTGCAGAGCCAGAATTACCGATCGCTGATGTGATTATAGAAAATTGATAAGAAATTTTGGCATAACTTAAGATTGTTGAGAAAAAAATGCCAGGAACGATAAAATTTCAGCGAAAACGATTAAAAATTTGCTTCAGGTGAGTAGATTTGCTACGCCAACGAGAAATATATCATTAGACTTCTAGTTGAGAATCAGGTAAACATGAAGATATTACCTTTGCGATGTCAATATTATTCATTAAGTGAGGTATGATGTTGACTCGATATTTTGAACTTTGTGGAACCATAGAGAAGTTGATTAAGTGGTATATCGTTGACACGATCACAGCTGTTGTCACTGATACATGATGATTCTTATGTATCTATGAATGAGATTGAGACACTCATATGTTTTGATTTATTGAGTTATGCTCAGTTTTGCAATTTCGAGGACGAAATCTTTTTAAGAGGGGAAGAAATGTAAGGCCCCGATGCTAATTAATCCGGATTAACGATGATTAAGCAAAAATCGGATAATTAAAAGTGCAAACATGGATTAAGGTGTTCCGGACTGCATTGAGTCAACCAACTAGGGGAAACATGTTTTAGTGCATGAGCATGTGCATGATCACATGGCACTTTGAGAACACATGCCACTAATTAATTTAACTCATGTTTAATACATGATTTTGGACCAATAATCTTGCAAGTTAATGATGTATTGACACATGGATTCCACAATACATCAAATAAATTAAAAATCCCACATTTTGTCTTGGGAAGCCACGCCCCTTACACAATACAAAATCAGATTTTTGGTTTCATTTTCACCATCATCTTCTCTCTCTTCAACCCATCAATTTCTCTTCCTTCTCTCCCCTTTCTCCCACCTTCTATTTCGAAAATTTGCAGCCCTTTTTCCTACCAAATTCTTGTGAAATCTTTAGTGCACGTTACATGCAATTAAGGTTTTAGAAGCTACAAGGCTAGGGAAGAGGAACCCATCAAGAATTTTCTAATTTGGAACAAATTGGAGAGGTGAAAGCTTGGTTTGAGCTAGGTTGATGGTTTGTGCATCAAATCTTCACGAGGAGTGAAGGTATAACACTTTTATTGAGTTTTATATACCTTGGTGTTGTTTAAGGATCGAAATTTATGAGTCTTGGCATGAGAAATGTAGAGATAACTTGCTGTCAGAAAGTGTGCAACAGATTTCAGCATGCATATATCTGTCATTTCGAATTTTGGGTTTAGTTAAGTTTTGAATTTGAGGTTGTGGTTCAAATAAAAGTTGTAGTTTGTTGGAATACCTTCGATTTGACAGTAAATTCGACTAATTTGGAATTCGGATGAAAACGTTATGAACATTTTACCAATATGTGTAAAATCTGGAAATTTAGTGCATGCGAGTTTTATGCATCGAGTTCTTCGAGTTTCGGGGTAAATGGTTTTCCGAATTTGATGTTGGTATTCAAATAAGAGTTGTAGATATATATGTTTTCATCCTGTGGTTAAAATATGAGAGGATTTGGACTTAAAATGAATGAGTTATGATGTTTTTACCACAAGGTGCACAATCTGGAACATGCATGTAGGCGGGTTGCACATGCAGTGTGTTCTTGGTAAATCTGGGCAACATGTGCTACGATTTTGACCTTGGTGTCTGAATTAATGTTGTAAACCTTTGCGTTATCTTTCATTAGAAACTGGCCTCACATGATTTGGAGTTTATTTGTGCAAGATATGCACTTTTTCCTAGAACTGCTCACTCTGTCAAAACAGAGTGTATAGGTATTTTCAACACTGCCATACTTTGTTTTGCATGTGCCTCTAGATGAGCGAACTAGCTTCTGGACTTCAAATAACTTTAGTACTTTGGGTTTTCGTGATTTTCCAACTAGCCTCAAGTCATTTGGATGTCATATGAATTTATTATGATTTCTATACAAAAATGGGTCAGGCTGGAATTTGGTGAATTGTCCTGTTTTTCCAGCAGATTGTTCTTGGCCATTTTACCTAGGCTAAATGAACGAATTTGAAGATGAGATGAACTGATGAAATGTTCAATTTTGAGTTAACTTTGAAAATAAATTGGACCCATGTGATTTTATTAAGTATCGGACAAGTTATGAGCCGATCTCTACGGTTGCGCAGGCTGAAATTTAGAGAATTGGTTTTGGGTCTAAGTTTGAGTTTTATTTTGATAAGTTTAAGGCTAGTATGTGACATTATGTTGTATTTGGAACTATTATGATCAGGTTAACAGATCTTGAGATTTATTCGATGAGTACTCGTTAGATATAGCATTGGTCCGAGGTACGTAGAAAACGGGTTTTATCACAATGTCTGGCAAAGACATGTGATGTTCCCGGGTATGATTTACTTGTCATTACTTGCTCCTTATGTGACTATGTGATAAGTTGATTTGCAGTATGTGAATTACATGGTACATTGACTGCATGATATATGATGACATGAGATTTGAGGTGCATCACATGAGATTATGATATTGCATGATGCATTGACACGCATGGACATTGAGCATGTCATGTTGAGCCTATTGATTCGTTCTTGGTACCTATATCTTTTCTTGGTATGAGTGATGCGTGTTTGGGGATGATGGGCAGCCGTTGGCTCGGCAGGAGTGAGAGTGAGCTGAGGGATGCCGGAGCGACGAGCGTGCCGACGTCGCCCAGACACGAGGATGATGGACCGCCGATGGCTCGACTGAGAGATAGATCAGAGCGCGGAGCGTGTCACATCCTGCTCGAGCACTGATGAGTGATTGTTGATCTTCCTTTGTACCCTTGAGACAGGGATATTCGAGATTTGATACCCTTCATATGCATTTGCATTCATGCACGGCATACATCGCATGTTATTTGTCATACACTGTGATTTTATTTGTTTCTCGTACTGGGATTCTGACCCCCTTCGCGGGGGGCTGTCATGTCTTTGTTGTATGGGCATGACAGGTGGTACAGGTGGACGTACTGTGGATGCTCGAGACGAGGCATCAATAAATACCAGAGCTCCTTGAGAGCGAGCTCAGGTATATGGTTCATGTTTTGAGTCCCAGTAGTTGTTTAGTATTTTTACTTATGTTTTAAATTACCGGGGTATGCCCTGAGTATTTGTATTTTTAAGTATTACTTTACTGAGAATTTATACGTAATGCTTATGCGATGAATACCATGTTAGATGTAAAATTGGAAATACATATTTTCACTATTCGGAAATGTTTTAGAAACAAAATGCGAAAAATTTTGAGGGTCACTTTGATAAAGTTTTTAACTAAATCTTCCGCTGTTTAAGTTAATATAACAATCGTGTGTTAATTAAACCTCTAATTAGGACCAGGCCCTCACAATTAGATTGCATGCAAAATTTCTAGGTGATCAATTAAATAATTAAACAAACAACCGTATCAATAAATTATAGAAAAACAATCAATACTCTAACAAGATTGCCAATTTAAAGAAGTTGTTATAAGAATAATAAATCACAATTGTATTGTCTTCCTCAACCAAGAATTAAAAATACTTAGCTACTCATAATCAAGCAAAACAATCAAAATTTATTCTAAAAGGTATAAACAAAAGCAATAAAAAATAATTGGATCGCTACTCGTCAAAGTTGTCACTCCTCTTTTGCTTTGATCTTCGTAGCCGCCTTCAAAACTATGATGGAATATGAACACTAGATCTGAAACTAATTGTGGGGTCTTCCCACCTTAACAGTGATTAATAGACATAGGAAGGACTAATCATGCATTAAATAACATCTTAAGGTTTCGGTTGTTACACGAGCTAACAGGATTACAGGCCAAACTACAAAACTTCAAAAATAATTCTTTATATTCCAAAAGAATGGCATTTAGATTTACACTACTCATAGAGTAGATACTAATCATAATTTGAATCCTATACATTCCTGTGTCCCTCGTAGCTCACTGCCTCAACCCGACCCTTAGTCCTTTGGTCCAAAAGCATACCTACAGGGACGACACATCATGAGCATATACAATCTTACTTAACATCATAAAAAAATCATAGTAAATGAATGAAACATTGGTTAAGTAAATATGAAAGATTATTCATTAACTTCTTATTGTTGTCCCTGATTTATAATCATGTATGGGGCATCTTACCCCGTGGCATCTTACCACAAAACATCGCATGGCCTCTTACCATGTGGGGCATCTTACCCCGTGGCGTGGTACCCCGTGGCATCTTACCACAATAACATCGCATGGCCTCTTACCATGTGGGGCATCTTACCCCGTGGCATCTTACCACAATAACATCGTGTAAACATCATCATATAAGCATCGTATAAACATCATCATTTCATCGTGAATACTCATACAATAAAAGCATAGTTGTAGTATAAAGATGTATGTTACCGTCCGATGCCCGTACGCCTCTTACGTACCTTTTCAAAAGGAGGAGGAGTCAACTGACTTTATCTCCTTGATGGTGCCGGTACCTGGGATGGTTCTACAAGACCACACAGCACCATATTAGATGCCTCAAAGCCATCTCACATCATAAACTTAACAAAATAAAACATCATTACATTTTTCAACTTTCTGCCTCTCCCGATCGATCGGCCCAAGGTCTCGATCGATCGAGAAACTGTGCACAAACAGTGCCTTAGTATTCTGTCTCGCTCGATCGATCGAAACATTTTACCGATCGATCGAGGAGCTTCACCGATCGATCGAGAAATCCTTCGATCGATCGGTACCTAAAAATCAAAACATGCTTTAGACCTTCTGTCTCGCTCGATCGATCGGGACCAAATCTCGATCGATCGAGAGCTCTGAAAAAATCGGGACTTCCCCAGATTTTTGAGCACCTCGTTTCACATCACCATTTCTACTTCATAACACATCTTACTTGCTGAAACAACCATGTGAAGAACTTCATAAAATATCCATGTAAGCACTTAAATCAAAGGTTTAACAAAACCTAAGCTAACATGCATCATAACATCATCATAATCTTCATCCTCAACCAACTTTAACAGAAACAGAGCATGCTTATCTTTTTTCCAGATTTTCGAGCACATAGTTTCATAAGAAGAAATCTATCACATAATCATGTAAAAAGCTCGAACAACCATGCTAGTAGTTACTTAATACTACCCTGTAAGCATCTCTACCAAGGTTCCACCCAAACCTATACTATCATGCAATAAAACATCCCACCAAAACCATACCCAACCCAAAAACAGAGTATCAAGTCTTACCCCCTTTTTCCTCCTCTAATTGGCAAGCTTTTGCACAATGATTCACAGCCTTTTTCCTTCTCTATTCTGCAGTTCCAGGGACGAAAAGAGAGGGAGAAGGAGGTGGAGGGAAATGATTGCAAGACAATGGTCATAGCATGGGTTGGGGCAAGTGGAGGTATGGGTGTTAAACAAGTGGGTTGCCAAGTGGGGGAATTGGTGACCGAGTGGTGGGGGTGGGGTGGTGTGGTTGGGGTGCCATGTGGTGTTTAATTGTGTCTCGGTATTTAGTACGATGTATTAAAATATCCTCACTCGATATTTTCTAACTTCATTTAATTAATACATCCTTTAAAACACTCAACATGCCCCCTAAATCATATCATCATATCATAATTATACTCCCCAATTTAGATACACCACAACCCTTAAACATAACATAAATCGTCATCATAGCACATAATCATATAACATTTCGGGGGTATTACATTACTCCCGTACTTATAAGATTTCGTCCTCGAAATCCACATGCATCGTCATAACGGAACTAAACATAAAAACATACCAGAGAATAGTTCCGGATAGTGCTGCACCATATGCCGTTCCGTCTCCCATGTAGCCTCCTCGACACCCCGACGATCCCACTGAACTTTGACCATCGGTATAACTTTGCTTCGTAGTCTGCGATCCTCTCGATCCAGAATTATGATTGGTCGTTCTACGTAGGACACATCTGAGTCTAACTGAACTTCTGAAGGCTGTAAGACATGAGACGGGTCTGGCTCATACTTCCGTAACATGGAGACATGGAAAACATCATGTATGCCAGACAAGGATGGCGGTAAAGCCAAGCGATATGCCAAAGTACCGACACGCTGTAAAACTTCATATGGCCCAACATACCTCGGAGATAACTTCCCCCGCATCCCAAAACGAACCACACCCCTGAAGGGCGAGATCTTTAAGAAGACCCTGTCTCCTAACTGGAATTCCAGCGGTCGTCGCCGCTTATTTGCATAGGCTGCCTGCCTATCCTGGGCTGCTTTCATCTTTTGGCGTATCAATTTTATCTTACCTTCCATATCCCTGATCAGATCCGGTCCTCCGACCGCTTTGCTAGTCAAATCCTCCCAATACAGCGGTGATCTACATCGTCATCCATACAGAGCTTCAAAAGGAGCCATTTGAATGCTCGCCTGATAACTGTTATTATAGGAGAACTCTACCAGTGGCACTGAATCCTGCCATGGAGTATCAAACTCCAGAATACATGCCCTCAACATGTCCTCGAGCGTCTGAATGGTGCGCTCCGTTTGGCCGTCTGTCTGAGGGTGATAGGCCGTACTCAGTCTCACCTCTGTGCCCAAAGCTGCCTGGAGACCCTCCCAGAAATGTGAAGTAAACCTCGGGTCCCTATCAGACACTATCGAGACTGGAATACCATGCAATCTCACCACATCCCGTATATACAACTGGGCCATCTTCAAGTATGTATATGACATACTGTAAGGGATGAAATGAGCCGTCTTCGTCAGCCTATCCACGATCACCCAGATCACGTCAAATCCTGAGGCCGTCCTCGGTAAGTGGGTCACGAAGTCCATAGATATATGCTCCCACTTCCATTCAGGCACCTCTAAGCTCTTCAGCTCTCCACCAGGCCTCTGCCTCTCTGCCTTTACCTGCTGGCAGATCAAACATCTTTTAACGAAAATGATCACCTCACGCTTCATGCGTCTCCACCAGAATTGATCGCATAGATCTTTGTACATCTTCTTTCCCCCCGGGTGGATACTGAAACGACTACTGTGAGCCCGCTCCAATATTCCTCTACGCAGTCCTGGTGCATCTGGGACTACCCATCGGTTGCCTAGTCTCAAAGAATCATCCTCAGCCACTCTGAACTTGGATGGCTGACCCTGAAGTACCAATGATGTCCATCTCTGAACCTCACTATCCGACTTCTGGGCCTTCCTGATCGCCTCAAATATATCTGGCTCCGCCAATAAGGTCGACACTCGCACAGGCGACGTTTCTACATCGAAATCATAGCCCATATGGCAATAAGAAGTCATTAAGGCCGACAAACACATAACATCCTCTGCAGTACTCTTCACCTTACGACTTAAGGCGTCTGCTATTAAGTTTGCTTTACCTGGATGGTACTCAATTTCACAATCATAGTCTTTGAGTAAATCCATCCACCTTCTTTGCCTCATATTCAACTCTGCCTGAGTGAATAAGAACTTCAGGCTTTTATGGTCCGTATAAATAGTGAAAGACGTGCCATACAAGTAATGCCTCCAGATCTTCAAGGCAAATATGATGGCCGCCAGTTCCAAATCATGCACTGGATACCTAGCCTCGTGTAGCTTCAGCTGCCTCGATGCATAAGCCACCACATGATTATCTTGCATTAACACACAGCCCAAACCCTGCAGTGACGCATCCGTATACAAGGCAAACCTCTTATTCTCAGACGGAATCACCAGTACAGGCGCTGTAGTCAAGCGACGTTTCAGTTCTTGAAAACTTTCCTCACAAGCCTCAGACCAAAAGAAGGGGACTCCTTTCTGAGTCAGCTGTGTCAGGGGATTGGCAATCTTTGAGAAACCTTCGACGAAACGTCGGTAATAACCTGCCAAACCGAGGAAACTCCGTATCTCCGGTACAGAAGTGGGTGCAGCCCACTCCAACACAGCTTCAATCTTCCTGGGATCTACAGATTTCCCATGGCTAAGAATACCACGCTGTCCAACCAGAACTCGCACTTACTAAGCTTTGCATATAGCTGATGATCCCTAAGGATCTGAAGTACTATCCTCAAGTGCCTTACATGCTCTTCTTCAGTCCGAGAGTAAATAAGTATGTCGTCAATGAAGACTATGACGAACTGATCCAAATATGGTTGGAACACTCTGTTCATCAAACTCATGAAGACGGCTGGGGCATTCGTCACCCCAAAAGGCATGACCAGGAATTCATAGTGCCCATATCTAGTCCTGAACGCCGTCTTCTGAACATCATCTTCCCTTACTCGAATCTGATGGTACCCCGACCTCAGATCGATCTTACTGTAGAGCCTCGTACCCTGCAACTGATCGAACAAGTCATCGATCCTCGGAAGTGGATACTTGTTCTTTACTGTAGCTTTGTTCAGTTGTCTATAGTCAATGCATAGACGCATCGATCCATCTTTCTTCTTAACAAATAAGACAGGCGCACCCCATGGCGATACGCTAGGGCGTATGTAGCCCTTGTCAAGGAGTTCTTGCAACTGAATTTTTAACTCCCTTAACTCAGCTGGTGCCATCCTATACGGGGCACGGGAAATTGCAGATGTCCCTGGTAGTAACTCAGTCCCAAACTCGACCTCTCTCATCGGTGGGAATCCGGGAATTTCCTCCGGAAAGACATCAGCAAACTCTGCCACTACGGGCACATCTTCAACCTTTAGCTCTTTCCTCTTTTCCGTCATATCAACAGCATAGATAAGATATCCTGCATGACCTCGTTCCAATAGCTGTGCCATCTTGACATCAGATATTAACGGAATCTTCGGGCGGGAACCATCCCCATAAAATGTCCACTGGACTCCCAATACAGATCTAAATCGGACAGTCCTCTGCCTGCAGTCTACCACTGCCTGATACTTGTTCAGAACATCGATGCCCACAATGCAATCGAAGTCTGTCATTCCCAGCACAATCAAATCTGATCTTAACTCATTATCCTCAAAATAAATGAGGCCATCAAAGACAATCTGATCCGTAGTCAAACTTCTTCCAGCGGGGGTCGAGACCGTAAGAGGCATGGGAGACGGAGAAGTGCATATGTGGTGTCTTTCAACAAAATTCGTCGACACAAAAGAGTGTGACGCACCTGTGTCTATCAATATAAGAGCAGGGTGCGTAAATAAAAGACACGTACCCGCTATAACCTCCTCCGGAGCTGCTGTAGCCTGCTCCCTAGTCAGAGCATACACCTATCCCTGAGGTGGCCCCGTGGGCTGACCTCCATACTGCCTCGGTGCGAAAGGGGGTCGGTGCTGTGCCGCTCTGTCCGCAGGCCTCCCCGTAGAGTTCTGCTGTCTTCCCCTGTTGGGACACTGTCGAGCAAAGTGGCCTCTATCGCCACAGACATAGCATCCTACGCAATCCTTTGCCAAATGTGGTTGTCCACAAAGAGTGCACTGAACTCTTCCAGATCTGTCTCCCTGAGGCTGTCCTCTCCCGGATGGAGCATCATTCCTACGGTTCCCTTTCCATCGATTCTCGGGCCTCTTGCCACTGAATCTCGACGCTGAAATGTTTCCCCTAGGCTTAAACTGATCACCCCTGGGCTTCAAATTGTCAGAAATGGATTTCTGAGGGGGTTTCTGGAGGTGGCACTGCATCAGGATATGCGCCAACTCCCAGTTCAGCTAGCTCAGCTCGTGAGAGTGCATCATCAAAACAGGCAGGGCCATAGGTAATTACTCTGTCATACAATTCCGGCCTCAAGCCCTTCATGAAATTCCTCATCTTTGCTTGAGGGTTTGCAGCAATATGGGGCACGTATCGCAGTAAGGAACAGTAATGCAAAGCATAATCAGACACAGGCATGGTACCTTGTCTTAAACTGGTGAACTCATCCTCCTTGGCTTGTCTTGCAGCGGCTGAGAAGTAGCGGGTCAGAAACCGTGTTCGGAACATCTTCCAATTTATTTCCTGTCCCAGAGCCTCTTGCTCAATCACGGTGGTCTTCCACCACATCAGTGCCTTCTTGGCCAGCTGAAATTCTGCCAATCTGATCCAGGCTGTCTTTGCACAAGGCGCTGCCACAAATATCTGTTCAATCCTCTCCAACCACTCTTCAGCTTTTTCCCCTGATTCAGTTCCTTCGAACATCGGGGGTCGGTACATCATAAATTGAGCCAAGCTCAACTCCCCAGGTAGCAACTGTTGTTCAGAAGGTTCTTCGCCCCAGGCTGGTGGTGGCAATGGATTCGTAAGCCCAACACTTGCATTTACACTAATGGCGTCACCCACTTCTATGTTTGCTGCCATGCTGCAACACAAGGGTTAATAACAACACCAAAAGCAGTTCATAAAACTCATCGTTAGATAATTGAACATGTTAGCATAACATCTTCTTCTTTATGAATAACATACATATAAACATGTTCAAAAGTAAGCACCTAGCTAACTTATTGCTAAGGCTACCCTTCACTCATTCCCGAGTTATCTAACCACGACTCTGATACCACTAATGTGGGGTCTTCCCACATTAACAGTGATTAATAGACATAGGAAGGACTAATCATGCATTAAATAACATCTTAAGGTTTCGGTTGTTACACGAGCTAACAGGATTACAGGCCAAACTACAAAACTTCAAAAATAATTCTTTACATTCCAAAAGATTGGCATTTAGATTTACACTACTCCTAGAGTAGATACTAATCATAATTTGAATCCTATACATTCCTGTGTCCCTCGTAGCTCACTGCCTAAACCCGACCCTTAGTCCTTTGGTCCAAAAGCGTACCTACAGGGACGACACATCATGAGCATATACAATCTTACTTAACATCATAAAAACATCATAGTAAATGAATGAAACATTGGTTAAGTAAATATGCAAGATTATTGATTAACTTCTTATTGTTGTCCCTGATTTATAATCATGTATGGGGCATCTTACCCCCGTGGCATCTTACCACAAAACATCGCATGGCCTCTTACCATGTGGGGCATCTTACCCCGTGGCATCTTACCACAATAACATCGCATGGCCTCTTACCATGTGGGGCATCTTACACCGTGGCATCTTACCACAATAACATCGTGTAAACATCATCATATAAGCATCGTATAAACATCATCATTTCATCGTGAATACTCATACAATAAAAGCATAGTTGTAGTATAAAGATTTATGTTACCGTCCGATGCCCGTACGCCTCTTATGTACCTTTTCAAAAGGAGGAGGAGTCAACAGACTTTATCTCCTTGATGGTGCCGGTACCTGGGATGGTTCTACAAGACCACACAACACCATATTAGATGCCTCAAAGCCATCTCACATCATAAACTTAACAAAATAAAACATCATTACATTTTTCAACTTTCTGCCTCTCCCGATCGATCGGCCCAAGGTCTCGATCGATCGAGAAACTGTGCACAAACAGTGCCTTAGTATCCTGTCTTGCTCGATCGATCGAAACATTTTACCGATCGATCGAGGAGCTTCACCGATCGATCGAGAAATCCTTCGATCGATCGGTACCTAAAAATCAAAACAAGCTTTAGTCCTTCTGTCTCGCTCGATCGATCGGGACCAAATCTCGATCGATCGAGAGCTCTGAAAAAATCGGGACTTCCCCAGATTTTTGAGCACCTCGTTTCACATCATCATTTCTACTTCATAACACATCTTACTTGCTGAAACAACCATGTGAAGAACTTCATAAAATATCCATGTAAGCACTTAAATCAAAGGATAAACAAAACCTAAGCTAACATGCATCATAACATCATCATAATCTTCATCCTCAACCAACTTTAACAGAAACAGAGCATGCTTATCTTTTTTCCAGATTTTCGAGCACATAGTTTCATAAGAAGAAATCTATCACATAATCATGTAAAAAGCTCGAACAACCATGCTATTAGTTACTTAATACTACCCTGTAAGCATCTCTACCAAGGTTCCACCCAAACCTATACCTATCATGCAATAAAACATCCCACCAAAACCATACCCAACCTAAAAACAGAGTATCAAGTCTTACCCCCTTTTTCCTCCTCTAATTGGCAAGCTTTTGCACAATGATTCACAGCCTTTTTCCTTCTCTATTCTGCAGTTCCAGGGACGAAAAGAGAGGGAGAAGGAGGTGGAGGGAAATGATTGCAAGACAATGGTCATAGCATGGGTTGGGGCAAGTGGAGGTATGGGTGTTAAACAAGTGGGTTGCCAAGTGGGGGAATGGGTGGTGACCGAGTGGTGGGGGTGGGGTGGTGTGGTTGGGGTGCCATGTGTTGGGTTTCCGTACCCCGGCGCCAGATCTAAACGCAGCGGAAATAATACAATAAACAGATCTGACCCGGGGACGGTTGATCGCGCTTGATTCATATATAAACATGCAAATATCAAATATAAATGCACGAAAAGAGATTACCGTTCACCGACGTGAATCTGATAGCGGTAGTCCCTCGAGTCCAATCAACCTGACCAGATCTACAAGCCAACACCAGTGCTAGTTTGGTGTTGGCATTTCTATGAGAGTGAGTATAGAATGGAAAAATCACCTTAACCCTAGAGATGAACATATATTTATAGGAGTTTTGGTCAATTATTTGGGCTATGCTTATAAGGGTCCAACGGGACAACAATTCGCCCATTGGCTTGTAGGGCATCTAATGCTAACAATCTCCCACTTGCCCAAAAGCCAACACAAAACTGCAAACTCATAATCCAAGTAATTCAATCAAATTGAATAACTTGATGTACTACCAATGTACATAATTATGCAACATAAACATATCAAATGTTTTAATTTTAGAACTTTCTATAGATGAAACCTTTTCAAATATAGAAACTCCACTAAAGTGAGGAGCTTTCAGAAATTAAATTCATCTCTTCTAAATCACTCAATTTGAGCACTTAACATTTAAGTCTCAATTCTCATCAATAGATCGGCGGCCGGTTGATTGTGACCCAACGAGGCTCAAGTGTATCATAGCAGTAGGATCACAACCTTTGTGATTTTAGAAGTCAAACAACTTTTTCAGGCTTACCCTGAATGCCCCATTGTCAATTAAACTCCTTTAATAGACAATTACTGAAATATAATTCCAGCAACAACCTACCGATCGTGGGAAGCGCCTAGCATCTGCGCTTCACGATGACCTAGATACAAATGACTAGCAACGTACGAGAACCTGTCAGCCATAGTTAGCGTGCAGTACATTCCTTTCACTCAATATGTCCCGATTGAATCAAGGGCATTGGTTGATCGAGACCCATTATGATTTCAATAACTATGTATTTGTTTCACGTTATATGATTCCTTGTGTGCGTATATGAAAAACTCTTTTTTCACAAGCACTACCCACTCTGGCCAGAGATTCCTTGAATCATATACAGAAAAACACATAGGACATCCTGGTTCATCAAGACCAGTGGTGAATCCCCAACGACAATCATTGGCCTCTGACAGCATCACTGAATACCCAAAATAATGACTTTATGACCCACATGTGATCAGTCATTAAATCAAAGTACACAGCTATCTATCAAGACCTCAATGACGCCTCGGGTCATGAGGAGTAATGGTGCACAACTATGACTAGAAATTCTATACTCGACAAATGGTAACCACTTATAGAATTCCGAGTAGGGTCGTTCAGTGAACTCATTCCTAATGAGCACCTATTCATGTGTGCTAACTTCTCCAAGCCAACGCCGATGAAACGCGGCGCACTACAATAGACACATCATGAATACCAGTCTCTAACGAGCATATATCGATATCCCATTCTCGAAGGCTCATCGACCAGGAACATTTAGAAATCGCAGTCGAGAACGTATTTCATGGTCACCATCATATGCGTAACCACATTCTATGGACTATAGCAATCTCAAGGACTTCATCAATGCATCAAGATGCATGGGTAAACAGATGAAGAAGTGCCATATATATTAATATTCAAACAAAGATTTGTCATAATAAGATTACAGGTATAATCAATCAACTATTGATTTACTTAATCATGTATGACAACAATATCTCACTTTCCCAAAGCCAACTACTCATGTGTCTTAAGACCATCTTCCCAAGATGTCTAACAGACACCGATCATTGTAAAGGCTTTGTCAGTGGATTCACTATATTTTTCTGTTGAAGCGATTCTCGCGATAATAATGGCTCGTCTACCATCTCTCTCATTAGATGTTATTTTCTCAATATAAGTTTGGATACTGATGAGATCTTGGCTATTCATAATAGCTCAAATGTTGTCACAGTACCAGGGACTGTGTCAACCGCACTAGAAATTACACCCAACTCTTGGATGAAATTTCATATCCAAACTGCCTCTTTGCTGCATCGTATGCTGCAATGTATTCAGCTTCAGTGGTGGAATCCAATGTGGTGTCTTGCTTGGAACGTTTCCAAGAGACATCACCATCATTGAGCTTAAATACAAATCCGAACATCGATATGGTATCATCTACATCCAATTTAAAAACCAGCATCAGCTTAGCCTTCAACTTTTATTCTCCACTTACAGATCCAAAAACCATGAACATATCATAAGTTCTTCATAAGAACTTGAGGATTATTTTCACAGTTTTCCAATGACCTTCACTGGGATCTGTCTGATGTCTACCCATTACTCTAAGAACATACATCAGGCTAAGTACATACCATAGCATACAATATGCTATTAAAAGTAGAAATATAAGGTACCAATGTCATCTTTTCTTTCTCATCATCAATCTTAAGACCCATTGACTCGAGAGATGAATACTATGACATATTATGAAGTAACTCATTTTTCGACTATTCTATGCTAAACCCTTTTAGCACAGTGTTTATGTACGTAGATTGAGAGATCTCAAGCATCATTTAGATCTATCCCTATAGATCCGTATGCTAAGTACGTAGGATGCTTCTCCCAAATCTTTCATGGAGAAATTAGTAGATAATCATGCTTTAATTGATTAATCCAATACCATTCATAATGAGCATGATATAATCAACTTAAAGCATCACAAATGTAACCATGCTCCCACTAACCCTTTTGCACACACATGTCACTTCCGGATTTTTAACAAAATCAAACACTTTGATAATGTTATCAAAACGGAAGTTCAAACTTCGAGATGCCTTCTTAGGCCCATAAATGGACCTCTGGAGTTTGAAAACATTTTTCTCACTCCAAGAAGTTTTAAACACATTTGGCTGCTACATTTCTACCTCAATGCCACCACTGAGAAATGTTGTGTTCACATCCATTACTCATATCTCATATTCATAATATAAAGATATAACTAATAAAATCTAAATAGACGATAGCATCATAACCGATGAAAATTTTCTCATAAACAACTCTTTGCCTATGAGAATAATCGTTTCTCACCAGTCAAGCTTTGAAGGTCACTACCTTCCCATCCACTCCAAGCTTTCACTTGTAAATCCATGCAGCTAATGGGAACAATTCCCAAAGATGATCTACTAAGGCCCATACCTTATTGGAGTACATGGAGTCCATTTCAGATTTCATGGCATCTTGCCAATGTCTCGAATCAATATCTGACATCGCCTCCTTGAAAGTCCAAGGATCATATCCATGGTCTATTTCTTGACTACTTTCAAGGAGTAGATTCATTCTATCAGGAGCTCTTAAAACATTTTCAAATCTCCTTGGTGTGTGTAAATCAAAGGTTGTGATTGATTCAATTAATTTTACCGTTTTCACTTTTCTAGTGGTTTGTGGCTCTTGAACCCTTTCAAGTTATATTATTTTGTCATCCTTTCTAATAGAAACATTTTCTCTAGAAAGATTGCACTTGCGAAACAAACTCTTTGCCTGCAATTGATAATATAAATTTCCACAAAATAACATAAGATGGATCAACTATCCAACTCATCTCCCACTGGCTGCTTCACATAAGCAGAACAATCTCAAAATAAAAATTTGGATTAATTTTCAGTCCATATCGTATATGGAGTTTTGGTCACCGTATTGGTATGAATTATATTCAACAAATATGTAACTTTAGAGAGTTACTCAGAGAGAATCACATTCTCTTTAAGATAACTCAACATCATCTTGCACTAACATTTAGTGCTCCACATACGTCCATATGAATCCAATTCAATGGACATTCAGCACATGCTAAATATATGTTGGATTTAAGTTATCATTCTTTTTATATTCTTTGAATATAATCATACTATTTATTCATAAGTTCACCAGATTCAATAAAACATGCATTCTTAAAAATACTGCAAATCACATTCGCATATTTAAAAGAATATCATTCTCTATCAAAATAGGAACAATGTTCATGATTAAATCTAGAACAAATAAATAATTACTCAAACCAGTTCCTAACCAGTTCAAGATTTTATATTAAAAAATGTTTCAAACAGCCTTTGCAACAACTCTTGCTACAATGCTTAGTCTCAGGTAGGTTTCACCTTCCTAGGGCTCTCTACTTCTTCACATCACATGCAACTCTTTGCAAAAATGAGAGCACAACTGGCATCATATACCAAAGAAGTAGAACCAATAAAAACATTTAATTTTAATATATAACATACCATTTCTAGAACGCTTCTAGTATAGGTATTTCTTACAATTTTGCGCCAGTGACCAGCTGTGAAAACATAGATGCCTCTCCTTTCTTAGTTGCTACTATATCCTTTTTCGGCTTTTGAGGTTGAGAATCATTTCCCTTCCTCTCCTTTATCCTTGAACTCTTCCTACCATTGGTAGAAGATTCGACAAGAAGAACACGTTTCTCCTTTTGAATCAAGGACTCATGAGTTTCCAACATTTTGACTATAAGATCAAATCTACAGCCAGTTAATGAGGATTTGTCACATTCAGATTTTCCAATTTCTCAACAAGAGATATTTTTCTTACACCATGCTCATAGACCGAAGCCCCATCTCGCATGTGAAATGAAAATAGCTCTTTTGAGATCGCGAGTCCCAGTAATCGCGTCCGTTCACCAAACAACATTTGTAGGTGTTGGAAAATATCAGCAATGTGAACGAATTTCTCGTATCATTGTTGAAACTCATTGGTGACATTGATGCTATCATATAGCACCTAGTCTAGAGATCATCGTCCCATTACTTCTCAAGTGTGGCAATCTCTTCATGAGACGAACCGGGAGACACTTCAACAGGAGGCTCCCACCAATGGTATATAGCAACCTTTTAGAAGCAAACACTATTTTAAAATTAATAGTCAATCAGAATAATTTGGTGCGGTTACTTTGTTTGTATCGAGAATTGATGCAATCGGATTCACGGCAATCACAATACTGAGAATAAACAGAAAATACATGCAAACCGTTTGATTATTAATTAATTCAAAAACTATGGACTTTAGTTATTGAATGCTCCCACTAAATTTTTCGAATTCATCACCCTCATGACAAATGAACGGAAAATCATATTTTCTTAGTGGGCTTGGAGTCCAACTAGCTCATGAAAACCCCGGACGTGGGCCCACCGGCTTCATGATACTAAAGGTAGATCACAATTGCATCATATACAACCCCCAAGATATTTGTCTCGCGATTGGCATAACCCTACGTGGGCGGATGGAAATGTCACGCCCAAAAGGACCCCACGTGGGTGAGTAATCTAGAAGGTTAACATAACCACACCCTTAATTAAGTGGCAGTTAAACGCACAGCTTTCCCATGCCAGATGCCCCCCACGTGGGTGAGTAAGGCAATATGACACAAGTAGCGTCTCATGGCTTAACTGTTGATGGAAGACAGGAAGCGACAAACCCTTTTGAGCTCCCCTTATCAGTTTGATATTAAAAGTTTTGAATCATATTCAAAAGAGGGATTTAATAATTTTCAAATCTCATCAAGTACTTGTTTGTTTGTTTGCCGGATTCATGCAACTATGTTTTATTCATGCAATCATATGTACTAATAAAACATACAAACAAACATTTATCATACATCATATGCATAATAAAAATAAAAATGGACGATTACGGCCTTTTCCTAATTGATCCACGTGAGCCATACGTGGATCACAAGTCTGTCTAAGGTGATGCAGGTATGCAATGCAATCCTATTACATTTTGTTTCCATCATACAAGTCTTGATTCTTGGTGCTCCGTCTTCAATCTTGATCTCCCACTAATTCTAAAGATTTTACATTTAAATCGTGCAAACAAGAGAATAGGGATACAAATCCAGGGTGGGATACATCGGAAAATAGAGAGAGCAGACTCGCAGGTCTGATAACCAAAAATCACAATAATAATGAAACAATAAAAACCTATGCATTCACCTAAACACATTGGTCAAGACCCGTAATCATCCACCATGCAATCACATCATATGTAATTAAACATTAAACTAATCAATTACATCACATGTAATTGTACTAATCACATCACATGTAATTAGAGCACAATAATTAATTTATTCTATCGTTTCCCCACTAATCGCATCATTAATTGAAAATGAAATTAACAAATTAAATAAAACCATTTTATTTAATTTCTAATTAATTACTTTTCAATTAATTGGTAAAATCACTATTTTACCTTTTAATCATAATGATAATCGAAAATAAATTAACAATTGAATGAAACACTTTCATTTAATTTTCAGTTAATTAAATTTCAATTACTTGGTAAAATCACTATTTTACCCCAAATCATAATATTAGCCAAAAATAAAATTAACAAATTAAATGAAACACTTTCATTCAATTTTCAATTAATTAAATTTTCAACTAATTGTAAAATCTCCATTTTACATTTAATAAATTAAAAATCACATTTTTAATAAATTAAGTATTATGATTTATTTCAAAAATAGTATCCGGATAAAACATCTAAAATGACCCAAAATAATTTATGGACTCCAAACAATTTGGATCCAAAATTAGAAAATCAATTTCAACCCAAAATACCCTATTTTCGGATTTAATAGAAATAATTTTTTTTTTTTTTTTTTAATTGAAAATCGAAAATTAGGGTAAGCGGCACTGTTCATCTTCTTCCCCACCATGACAGACGCGGCGGCTAGGGTTTCAGAAACCCTAGCTCGCGCTGCCGCCTTCTCAGTGAAGGAGATGAGAGCCAAAACCTAGCCCTCGCAACCTGCTTGCTCCCCTTCACGCCGCCTTTCTCGCGCAACAACCAAAAAAAAATTTGCTACCGTCGCACAAAGCTTTGTGCACAGTTTCATGGCAGCGGCGAGTTCATATGCAACAATTGCAGAGATTCACCGCTGATCTACGACCTTCCATGGCGCTCGAACAAAATCGTCTGCAACAATTGCAGAGATTCACACGAGTCTCGTGCGCAGATCATCGAACTCGTTTCCGATTTTCTCCCTAGGCGCTGACACTGGTTCGCGAACCAACACCATCTCTATCGTTGATTTCAGTCGGGACGGCGAGCAAAGCGGCGGAGAACAGTTTCTCCGACGTTTGTGCCGCCTCCGCCTACCTCCATCATCGGCGTTGGCTTTTGGTTTTCACGTGAAAAATTTTAAACTCAATTTCTATGTTTTTCCGGATCACAAAATTTCTGAAAATTCGATGACGATTAGTATTGTTGGAAAACAATCTAATAAAAATTAATTATCAAAAATATGAATCAAAGCGACAACCTGGCTCTGATACCACTGTTGGGTTTCCGTACCCCGGCGCCAGATCTAAACGCAGCGGAAATAATACAATAAACAGATCTGACCCGGGGACGGTTGATCGCGCTTGATTCATATATAAACATGCAAATATCAAATATAAATGCACGAAAAGAGATTACCGTTCACCGACGTGAATCTGATAGCGGTAGTCCCTCGAGTCCAATCAACCTGACCAGATCTACAAGCCAACACCAGTGCTAGTTTGGTGTTGGCATTTCTATGAGAGTGAGTATAGAATGGAAAAATCACCTTAACCCTAAAGATGAACATATATTTATAGGAGTTTTGGTCAATTATTTGGGCTATGCTTATAAGGGTCCAACGGGCCAACAATTGGCCCATTGGCTTGTAGGGCATCTAATGCTAACACCATGTGGTATTTAATTGTGTCCCGATATTTAGTACGATGTATTAAAATATCCTCACTCGATATTTTCTAACTTCATTTAATTAATACATCATTTAAAACACTCAACATGCCCCCTAAATCATATCATCATATCATAATTATACTCCCCAATTTAGATACACCACAACCCTTAAACATAACATAAATCGTCATCATAGCACATAATCATATAACATTTCGGGGGTATTACACTAATTATCAATGTATGAAAGGTTGTGAAAAGGTATCCTTCAAGTCTGATTTTCGAGGGATATAAATAGGGGATGGAAAAGTAGGGTCGAATCCTTATTGATGGAAAGAATTCAAGTTTCCTAATTTTTTCAGGCTCGCCTACCCATCGATAGGTAATTTTTCACTTTTATTTTCCAAGCTTTGCATTCTACTGATCGATCGCTCCATGTTTACCAATCAGTCTGTAGTTCTTAAATTTTTTGCCTCAGATACGTACTTTACCGATCGATCGGCACAATACTCATCGGTAGTTGTGTATTTCAATATTCTTCAATTTTTCCTCTTGATCTCTAAGCTTGTAAGGACCCACGTGCCCTTAACCCGTTATTAGTGTATTAAGCCATACCATTAGTGCATATAATCATACTATCGTGGGGAAAACCATATGCAAGAGCGACACCATGTGCTGTCCAGAAAATTTCTTGCATTTAATCCACATAATATTCAAATTCCCCAACCAAGATTATTCATATAACATGCACCCTCATAATACACTAACATGCTATTTATTCATTTAGCAATTCCATATTTAATTGCATGCAAATCATAATGAATAGAGAAGAGCCGTAACCCATTTATACATTCCATATACACCTAAAATGTACTCACTTAAGAGCACCCAAAGAACACGCGTGTATCTAATGTATAAAAGCACTCTACTGGATACCGTTACTGGTGCTTCGATCCGGGAAGCATCTCCCAAACGTAACTCGATCTCAACTCTGGATCTACGTGCCCATCCAACCAGCTCTGATACCTCGATCCTGGAAGTACCTCAAATCAATAGCCCGGGCTCAACTCCAAAGCCGCTGCTACACCTGTAACACCTGCCCCAACAGAGACAGCCCCGACACGGGGTGAGCATACCAATACCACCAATCCAATAATCATAACATTGCAATTCATAATTTACAGAGTGTACATGCCATAATTTAAATGATACTCCCTGGATGGTAACACCCTCATCCGGGATCCGCTGTATTGTCCCTGTTCTCAAAATAACCAAACTCATCAGATTCCCAAAGCCAGTTAATCGTCACATAGATTAAGTAATACCGTTTTATTATGCCCGTTCCATAACCAACATGGTAAAATCATTATATAAAATACCATAGATTTCAAATATATCTAACCAATAATTCCATGTTCCTGTTTCATTGCTCGCTCCACAATAGCGGCATTCTAAACCCCGCACACGCTCAACAATAGCGGCGTCATTACCGATGGTCGCTCTACGACGACAGCCTTCCAATTCATTGCACGCTCAATAGCGGCACCGTATGGTTCCCCATGTATAACCATTTGACACAAATACCATTTACCATGCATATCGCTATCCATTTATACCAAGTATCATGTACCATGCATTTCAATGCCTATTTGATGCAATTACCACACGCCATGTATTCCAACGTCCATATAATGTGGTTATTACACACCATGTGTTTCAATGTCCATTTAATGCAATTATCACATATCATGCATTTTTACAGTTGCAACATTATAATAGGCTATGCTCGTACGTCATACGTACCTTAGAATTCCGTAGTCCATGTCAAGCCTGGCTTGAGTTCCATGCCCCGTGAAACATGTGCTAAAACACATAAACAACCCACAATCAAGCATAAGCATGCAACCACGTGCCCAAGCACGTTCAAAACTCCCAAACATATCGTCTATCTATGACGATTACCAAATTATAAAAGTTCCCGGCTAAGCATGTATAATACCCCAAAAATATTGTCTATCCATGACAATTAACCTTTTAAAATAACCCGGGGCGAAGCATGCAAGACACCCAAAAAGAGCCAAGAAACAACAAAAGAGGCACCAACAAACTGGCCATCTCGATCGATCGAAATTTCATTTCGATCGATCGAAAACCACCCTCCGATCGATCGGTCAAAATCCCGATCGATCGGTCCACTGTTCCAACGCCACAAAACACATTCTGCCATGCTCGATCGATCGAAAATATTTTCGGATCGATCGAGCAGCCCTGTAAACGCGAGAAACCTCCAAGAATGAGCTTCCAACAACACCTTAACTCATATACAACCAAGATCAACCACCATGCTCAACATTTAACCACAAAACAACCTTAAAATACCTCCCCCAAACATAAACAACATGTTGGACAAAGATCCACTCTTTTAACCCCAAAAACAAGCTACAAACTCAACCAAAACCCAACAAGACTTCACCATAATGAAAGCTTACCACTTGAGCTTTAAGTTTTTAGCAAGAACTCCCAAAAAGACCCCTTTTTCAAAGCTCTCTCCTCCTCTCTTGTTTCAGAAACAAAAATGGAAGTTTTTGGATGAATGGAGGGGGTTGTAGAGACCAAAAAGCTGATGTGAGGTGGATGGAATGTAAAGTGATGCAAGTGGTTCCCTTGCCACTTATGGGATTTAAATGTGTATCAAAACACAAGCATGATGTATAAAATACCCCAACATGATATTTTAAAAGCATTTACCAAAATGCATCAAAATCCCAATTAGAACTATGCTTTTTCCGAAAATAATTATCAATTTCACCATCAAGCCATAATTACCCCTAATTTCCCAACATGCATAACATGCACCCCGAAATGTACCCCAGGTCACCCATACCATGTGACTAAGCATTTTTTTTTACCAAGATAATTAATTCCAACACACATATTAATTATCACCGTAAGAATTATATAAACACAATTAATTCCTAATTGCCACAATAAAATCCATTAAAGATTAATAACCCTCCGGGATTAATACCAATAATCCCAGGACATCACAATTATCCCCCACTAATAAAATTTCGTCCTCGAAATTTGCACCGGTGTTATCCACGTAACACCAGGGCTACACAAACAAGACAAAGTCACAACCCCGATTCTGGACCACATTAGAATCGAATTATCAACTGCGAGAACACCAATCTCGCACCAAGCTCTAAAATAGAGCAAACGCCAAAACCAATACAAACCCGAAAGATAACAACATACCTCGATGTGAATTGTCCCAGAAGTCAGTCCGCCATGACTGCAAATCAACCAAATCTTCCTTGGTTCTGACATAGATATCATCCCATGATATCTCCATCACTTGCCCACGACGCTTAACAAGCATCGTTATAATGGGGACCACTAGTATACAACAATATACTCACAGAAAATCCGATTTTGCTTCCCAGTCCATCTCCTCCAAAGGAGTAGTTGCGCCACTTGCAACCCGGATCGGGTTACCCACGGTCACCGATCCACACAAAGCACATCTCCGAGGATGTTCCCACCGGTGTGTTCCAAGAAATCATATCTTGGTCCTAACACACCATCAAGGCCCCACAAGGTCTCAAGTTCCACGGGGACATGCAAGACAACAATTGCATTCCTACACACGTGTCAACCACGACACCAAACAAATCTGAGTCCTGACCACCCCTCGTCTATCCTGGGATTTAATAATTCTAAAACAGGGAGGCTATCGAATTAACCAGCAAGAACTACCATGGTTCCAAAACACGACAATCCCTCCTCAGGGGAAGTCAAACAGCCCTCACGATCATTCATCAGAATGCATCGTGCCATCGAGATTACCGATCTCTACCGATCTCAGGGTGATACAATCTCTCACCGGAGATTCGCCAAACCAAGCAAATTAAACCAACGTTCAACAAGGAACAAAACAGAGTTGACATTCGTATACCCACACGGCATACAAGTCCAAACACCAACACAACATGCATACTCAATGCAATAGACTTGGGTATCTCCAATCATACCCAAATCCCAAAACCAACTGTCAAACCTCAATTATTCTCACCCCATGGAGAATGATGGTTGACAAACCAAAATCAAAGAGTGTGATTTCAACATCACCATCACACGAACCAAAACAACGAATCTCCCAAAAGATTCAATCGGCAGGTATATCAATACTGCCTTCCTCTCAAGGAAAATGTCATGAATCCATGACCCTCCAACCTCGAACCACCGTTCGGAAACTGGATATATTCATACCAAGATATATCCGGAACCCTGAAATACTCAATTGGTTCAAAATAGTGCATCAAAGCAATTATTACCAAATCGAAATGCGTATACGCCATGTATACTCATCAAAAGATGCTCTGTACTAAGACCATAGTACTACACAATCTCAAGTATTCGTCGGAGACGTCTCCTCGAACGTCTCACCGGAAGTATGAAGCTATCACATAGCCCGTCACTAGTAGGGCTTACCCCGGTTGATTCACGATCAACCCACAACCAATACCACCTGTCACCATGACAGTACAATACAAATCTCTCCAGGAGATAGAATCAGTATACAGTGTTACTCCACTAGCTATACTCCACAATTCCAAATGTGACTCCCGTCGCATTTTCTATGCAAGGATGTTCAATCAGAGCTAACAACGACTTGTCGACACTCACGTTGGCATTCCCAACAGAATTGAGCTGCCCCATAACAAGTCTCTCAAAACATTCGACATATAAACGTCTCCGTGAGGTATTCCCTACCTCAATTACCATGCCACATAGAGACTACTAGAGTCTATCATAACCCTCATCGTATCGCCATACGATTCATCCATCTCGAATCCAACGAGCAGCATAAAGGCTAACACAAGCCCACCAAAGTACTGCAACCATACCTGGCTAGCGATTCGCTGGCCCTATAGGCTTATACCAACTACCAACGTGACACACGTCTTAACCCGGTATACCATGCCGTACAAACCATTAGAGTTGTGGGTCATCGCCCAACATATCTCTAAAACACCAAGCATAACGGACAACCCGGTGTCTTTGCTACACTACCATGCAATCCTAATCCATTAGGACTTATTCCACACCCTCAGGGTTGGTGTAACCATGCCTACCCTACATCACAACAACAAGCGAGTAGCACTTCACCCTAGCCAATCCAACGAACATACCCAAGGGTATCATTGCTCGACAAATATTTACCTCCACAACATGATGCGGTATACACCCCGGTACAATGCATCCAATGCTCCCTCGAGCAAACCTGCTCGGCAAAAAGGTCTCGTCAACTAGTGACCCAGACTCTACCATGTGCTCACCATCGGCACTCAAACTATACAACCAAATACATAAACACGAAGGTATTATTCACCAAAACGACGCCACGCGTCCACATAGACATTCCAAATAACATCGTCAACACATGACTGTACCCGTCGATACACGACACTCATAATCTCATCGTCAAACACATGACGGTATAAAAACAACACATAATATTCACAATAATGCTAACAAAAGTAATATGCCATACCTCATCCCTATCAAGATAGCGGAATACCTGTATCCATCGTTCACCAGCGGTACACAAGCAGCACCCATCGCCCGTAGGCGGCATAATCCAGTGCTACGCACATAGCGGTATAACCCATCGCTATAGAATCAGCGGCATGATTCCTCGCCATGGGGTCAGCGGCATAAAACATCGCCCAAAGAATACCCGGCGGTATGAAGCATCGCCATAGATGTAGCGGAATGTACCATCGCTATATGATACCTGGCGGCATAAATCATCGCCATAGAATACCCGGCGGTATGAACCATCACCAATAGAATAGCGGAATATGCCATCGCTATGATACCCGGCGGCATGAACCATCGCCAATAGAATACCCGGCGGAACCATCGCCAATAGAATACCTGGCGGAACCATCGCCAATATAATACCCGGAATAATCGTGGACTCAAGAGGTACTCGCACTCATGTAGTACTTTGTTCCCGATCGCATCGCTACGTCATGACAGCGGCATCATTGCTTTGACGTGACAGCGGCATGTATCATCGCTTCGACACAACAGCGGCATCATCGCTTCGACATGATGATGGTATCTTCGCTCCGACGTGACAGTGGCATTTACCATCGCTTCGACACGACAGCGACATTTACCATCCCCTTGGCATGACAGCGGAAATACCCCTCGCTTTGACATATTAGCGGCATAATATCCCTCGCGATAATAATATGACAGCGGCATTATCCTTCGCTTCGACATATTTGCGGCAAATATTCTTCATCGCTATAATATGACAACGGCAAGTATTCACATCGCTACGCCATGTATGCATCCGTAATGCATAACCCATATTCCAACAATTGTTCCGGCACGACAGCGGCATCATCGCTTTGACGTGACAGCGGCATTTACCATCGCTTCGACACGACAGCGGCATCATCGCTTCGAAGTGCATGCAACCGTAATGCATAACCCGTGTTCCAATAAAAGTTTTGGCACGACAGCGACATCATCGCTTTGACGTGACAACGACATTTACCATCGCTTTGACACGACAGCGGCATCATCGCTTCGAAGTGCATGCAACCATAATGCATAACCCGTATTCCAATAAACATCGCCATGTGTGTATTTTAATGCACATCGCTCCAACATTTAGCGGCAAAGCATCAAGTTCATCACTCCGATGTATATCTATGCAACCGTAATGCATAGTCCATGTCTCATAAGACCCTGCAACCACCATGGTTAGCAACACATATTCCAATTATGAACACATATCATAAACGCACATAAGTAATCATGCATAAGTATGTGCTTCTCATTCCCATTAACATGTTCCTAGGCCCTCGACAGCCCCAAAGAGCTAACCACTGCTCTGATACCACTAATGTAAGGACCCCCGTGCCCTTAACCCGTTATTAGTGTATTAAGCCATACCATTAGTGCATATAATCATACTATCGTGGGGAAAACCATATGCAAGAGCGACACCATGTGCTGTCCAGAAAATTTCTTGCATTTAATCCATATAATATTCAAATTCCCCAACCAAGATTATTCATATAACATGCACCCTCATAATACACTAACATGCTCTTTATTCATTTAGCAATTCCATATTTAATTGCATGCAAATCATAATGAATAGAGAAGAGCCGTAACCCATTTATACATTCCATATACACGTAAATTTTACTCACTTAAGAGCACCCAATGAACACGCGTGTATCTAATGTATAAAAGCACTCTACTGGATACCGTTACTGGTGCTTCGATCCGGGAAGCATCTCCCAAACGTAACTCGATCTCAACTCTGGATCTACGTGCCCATCCAACCAGCTCTGATACCTCGATCCTGGAAGTACCTCAAATCAACAGCCCAGGCTCAACTCCAAAGCCGCTGCTACACCTGTAACACCTGCCCCAACAGAGACAGCCCCCACACGGGGTGAGCATACCAATACCACCAATCCAATAATCATAACATTGCAATTCATAATTTACAGAGTGTAAATGCCATAATTTAAATGATACTCCTTGGATGGTAACACCCTCATCCGGGATCCCCAGTATTGTCCCTGTTCTCAAAATAACCAAACTCATCAGATTCCCAAAGCCAGTTAATCGTCACATAGATTAAGTAATACCGTTTTATTATGCCAGTTCCATAACCAACATGGTAAAATCATTATATAAAATACCATAGATTTCAAATATATCTAACCAATAATTCCGTGTTCCTGTTTCATTGCTCGCTCCACAATAGCGGCATTCTA
Source organism: Haberlea rhodopensis (assembly GCA_907163345.1). Taxonomy (NCBI): domain Eukaryota; kingdom Viridiplantae; phylum Streptophyta; class Magnoliopsida; order Lamiales; family Gesneriaceae; genus Haberlea; species Haberlea rhodopensis. The sequence continues at coordinate 699,675 of CAJQUN010000251.1, forward strand.
AACCCCGCGCACGCTCAACAATAGCGACGTCATTACCGATGGTCGCTCTACGACGACAGCATTCCAATTCATTGCGCGCTCAATAGCGGCACCGTATGGTTCCCCATGTATAACCATTTGACACAAATACCATTTACCATGCATATCGCTATCCATTTATACCAAGTATCATGTACCATGCATTTCAATGCCTATTTGATGCAATTACCACACGCCATGTATTCCAATGTCCATATAATGTGGTTATTACACACCATGTGTTTCAATGTCCATTTAATGCAATTATCACATATCATGCATTTTTACAGTTGCAACATTATAATAGGCTATGCTCGTACGTCATACGTACCTTAGAATTCCGTAGTCCATGTCAAGCCTGGCTTGAGTTCCATGCCCCGTGAAACATGTGCTAAAACACATAAACAACCCACAATCAAGCATAAGCATGCAACCACGTGCCCAAGCACGTTCAAAACTCCCAAACATATCGTCTATCTATGACGATTACCAAATTATAAAAGTTCCCGGCTAAGCTTGTATATTACCCCAAAAATATTGTCTATCCATGACAATTAACCTTTTAAAATAACCCGGGGCGAAGCATGCAAGACACCCAAAAAGAGCCAAGAAACAACAAAAGAGGCACCAACAAACTGGCCATCTTTCGACCTCCGATCGATCGGTCAAAATCCCGATCGATCGGTCCACTGTTCCAACGCCACAAAACACATTCTGCCATGCTCGATCGATCGAAAATATTTTCGGATCGATCGAGCAGCCCTGTAAACGCGAGAAACCTCCAAGAATGAGCTTCCAACAACACCTTAACTCATATACAACCAAGATCAACCACCATGCTCAACATTTAACCACAAAACAACCTTAAAATACCTCCCCCAAACATAAACCACATGTTGGACAAAGATCCACTCTTTTAACCCCAAAAACAAGCTACAAACTCAACCAAAACCCAACAAGACTTCACCATAATGAAAGCTTACCACTTGTGCTTTTAGTTTTTAGCATGAACTCCCATAAAGACCCCTTTTTCAAAGCTCTCTCCTCCTCTCTTGTTTCAGAAACGAAAATGGAAGTTTTTGGATGAATGGAGGGGGTTGTAGAGACCAAAAAGCTGATGTGAGGTGGATGGGATGTAAAGTGATGCAAGTGGTTCCCTTGCCACTTATGGGATTTAAATGTGTATCAAAACACAAGCATGATGTATAAAATACCCCAACATGATATTTTAAAAGCATTTACCAAAATGCATCAAAATCCCAATTAGAACTATGCTTTTTCCAAAAATAATTATCAATTTCACCATCAAGCCATAATTACCCCTAATTTCCCAACATGCATAACATGCACCACGAAATGCACCCCAGGTCACCCATACCATGTGACTAAGCATTTTTTTTATACCAAGATAATTAATTCCAACACATATATTAATTATCACCGTAAGAATCATATAAACACAATTAATTCATAATTGTCACAATAAAATCCATTAAAGATTAATAACCCTCCGGGATTAATACCAATAATCTCAGGACATCACAAAGCCCTTGGTTTTAATTCATCGTTGTTAGCTTGTTTTATTCGTTTGCACCTAAGTTCAAGCAAATATACGAGGTAACATACATATCAAATTAACTATCAAACATACCAAATTGCAGACAATTAAATGCAATATATGTGTCTATTTCTAGGCACATCAAATCTCCTCATACTTGAATTTTACTCGTCCTCGAGTAAACCAGACCAAAACTAATAATCTTTTTGTGGCTCATAGTTTTACAATGAACAAACTTGTCCTTACTTTAGTACCTCAACAATTTTAAATATGCATAGTAATGAAGGCGTTGAAAAGCTAACAATGGAACAAGTTCAATCCCTAGGCATTTCATACTCAATAAAGCAGTGTATGTGCATGTGTGGTCATAATCAAGTTTCAAGTACACATTATAGATCCAATCAATGTAAAACTCACAATAGCCCAAATTATACACTAACACAAGTATAAGCTCACTTGCACACGCTTCTCCACTATCTTAGCCACTTGCAAACACAAATCAAGTAGGTATTTATTAGCTTGTAGCTTGACCTAAGTATTGCTTATGAAATAAAGTAAATGATACATCAAACAAGAGAATATAATGGTTTGCACAATATAAGCTTCTCTTCTAGTGTGAATTTTTTCAAACCTTGTATCTTTTGTAAGCTATATATCAATCATTTTTCTCTTTTGTGCCTTGGATCCCCTTGGAGTTATATTTTTCTATATTTTTCTCAAGGCATCTCCTTTTCTTTCATGAATCTCATTCTTTTGACAATAAAGCTCAAAACATATAACACAGCGCAAGTGAATGAAACACATCGTACTCACATTTAAGGTGTGGAATAAAAATCATATTTAGGCTCCTTGGGAGGATGATAAGCTAGTCAAAGAATGTCGAATGTGGGTCTTTTGTATGCTTAGCATACAACCATTCTTTTTGCATTAAAGCTCAAAAGGGTCAATAGGATTAATTTTGCTGACATGGTAGGCTTGAAAGGCTCAAACGCATCAAAAATCACCTATATCATATCCATGCTCGCAAGTAGTCTAGATATACGCCTCAAAGAGTATGTACTTTATCAATGACTTTCTAAGACTGCCACAAAGTTCACACAACTTTCATTATACTATGTACACTTCACAAGCTATGACAATTTCGTGCTCAAAATATTCAAATACTATGTCAAAGCATAATTTGTATTAGAGTTCAAAGTGTTCCAATGTTAGAAATTCACCTATTTCAAAAGCATGCATGTCATCAATTAGGTATCATCAAAAGTATGTGTTAATCATTAACTATGAGCTCCAAAAAAAATCTCAAGTTTTTTTGATCTTTTTGGATTTTTGTACTAAGAAAGCAATAAACTAATTAATTCCCCCCACTTAAATCCTACATTGTCCCAATGTAAAGCAAAGATACAAGTGAACAGAAAAATTAAACTAAAAATGCAATAAAAAGAAAGGAAACTAACTTCCATTGGGTTGCCTCCGAAGCAATGCCGTTGGTGGCCCGCTCCAGTCCAGTGCTCTCTTGCTCATGGTGGTTCGTGTGGGGTCCCTTTATCCTTCCTCCTCCACTTTAATATTTCCTTGGCACCTCGTAGCGTAGGTTTGTTTGCCTTGTACCTCTTAGAGATGTCCATCTTGTGGCTTGTTTCTCCTCCTTTGATTGGTGACTACCTTGGTCGATCTCCGGAGGGTGTTTTAGTGCAAATGTAGAATCCTGCAAGTCATAAATGAGAGGAGGTCAAGTATCAAGAGTAGATAAAACAACAAGTGTATGAAAATTATAATTAAGACTTGATTTTGTACCTACTTTGTCAACAAGGCTTTCAGTAGCCTTTTCCAAGTCACATAATTCGTTAATTTCAGATTCATCTTGTGGCAAGTGCCCAGTGGAATCAGTAGTGCAACTATTATGTGTATCACAAGTAGTTTTAATAGTTTAATAGATATTAAACTTTACAATCTCGCCATCAAACTCTATTGTCAAAATACCACTATTGACATCTATCACAGATTTTGAAGTTTCTAAGAATGGTCTTCCTAATAAAATGAGACTCTATGGATCACCATTATCTATGTCAAGAGCATAGAAATCAGCGGGAAATACTAGATTCTCTATTTGCACAATCTTCTTTCACTGCCATAGGACGGACAATGGGCCTATCAGCTAATTGCATCACAGTTCCATTTTGTTTCATATGTCCAAGTTTTAATTATGTATAGATTGATTGAGGCATGACATTTATTGATACTCCTACGTCTAGCATAACTCTATCAATTCTAGTAATGCCAATAGTGCAAGGAATGGACAACATACACGGGTCTTTGCATTTAGTGGGAATTTTCGTTGGATCATCGCAGAAACATTCTCACCGAGTTCGTTCTTATGGCACCCCTTCAGTTTCCGACTCCTTTTCGCATTGCATAGTTCCTTTAAAATTTTGTATAACGAGATACTTGCTTAATAGCATCAAGTAAGGGAGTTTACCTCGACGCGTCGAAAAGTGTCGTAAAGTCTCTTGATGCCTCGACCTTCCTCTTTTCCTTCAAAGCAAGGGGGAATATTCAGATAGAGGGAAACTTACTCTTCGGTGTCTTAGTCTCCATAGGCTCTTTGCTCTCCACTTCGGCCTCCTTATTTTCCTTCACATTTTCTTGCTTGGGTGGCATCAGTACCACCTCCTTCGGAGTCTCTGATTCATTGCCGCTCCTTAATGTGATTGCACTCACATTCTATCTTGGATTCATCACAATGTGGGATGGTAGACTATTTGATACTCGTGTCTCCAACTTATTGACCGTTGTCGCCAACTAACTCATTTGACTGTTCAAGTTTTGGATACTAGCTCTTGTCTCATGTTGAAATTGCAAGGTATTATTCAAATTCACTTATCTGGTGTTGTGGGCAGCTTGCACACAACTTCTTGAAATGTTCCTAATATTCGTGAAGTGACTCCCCCGTGGTATTGCTTAATCCCATGATCTCATTTATCATATTGGTAGCCCTTGACGCTGGAAAGTATTTCTCTAAGAAGATCCTCTTCAAATCATTCCATGTGGTGATGGATCCGGGAGGTAGATAAATAGTCAACTGATGCATGTAAAACGTACCGCAAGTGCACGATGTCAAGCTTAAATATAGGAATTTGACAGTACGGATGTCGAACCCACATGATTGAAAATTAAGTTATACCAAGTACTGTAATTAGAATAGTCTCAACTTTATTTAGATAATCAATAGCAAAGTAACGACCTAATTAATCTATTAAAATAAAATAATAAGATGAAGGATTTAAGTGGAGAAAATCAATGAGAACGGACTCTAGAGGTTCGACTTCACTCAACTATCCAATATTTCATGTTCTTCAGTTTATTAGCCAAGAATCAAATATTATTCTTTTACCTCTCCTGAGTGTCAAATAGAAATAATCATCTAATAGTCATCTTGATGTGTCCACCTAAGATAAACAAGTAAACAATTTAAATAGCACAATGATTCGTTCTATGGTTTCGTAAGAGTTATACGTCTGTTGACTATATAAATTTCTAACGATGTAAATTCATACGGTCCTATTCAACCCCCTCTCCCAAATGATATATTCTAAATAAATATGACGATTCAACTAGTGATCAATTAATTGAAACGCAAACAAAGCAGGAATCACAAACAAATCATATGAAAAACCAAATAACATTAATGAAATAATCAAAAGACACAGTTTCAAGTCAAGATTCGTCGTTCCTCTAGAAAATAAATTAGTTAAACGCATAGGCATGTTCTTAATCATCATAAAACTATAAAGGAAGAGATAATCAATCGAATATGAAGATGGATCTCCGTCCTCGGTAGTCGTCGTCGTCTTCTCCGTCGTCAAAATCTATGCCATTCATTGTAAGCCCGCCGCCTCTATTGATCTCCTCCTCTTTTCCCCTAGGTCAGTCTTCTTCTTCACGTATGTATGTTCCTCACTTGCTGTTCACGTCATGCGTGAATTCCTCTCAATCTCAAGTCCTTCTCTTTTCTGTTACGTGAATGTAATACGTAAAATATTCTTTCTCGGCCCATTAAGCTGATGCCCATATCTTTTTATTTACGTGAATTTGCTCCGTAAAATAGTCCTTCACAGTCCACCTTTTTTTATTGGTCATGTCCTTCACCACGTGTGTATCTCACGTCTCTTCTTATATTGCTCACATAAATCTGCTCGCCTCAAGATACGTCCCCCGTAAATAAATCTCAATTCCCACATATACGTGAATTATCGTCCGTGTCGTATACTTGAATCAATGAGATCTTTCCTTAGAAAATAAAATCTCTTCCCTTCCAAAGTCACGTGCATATTCCAAACTCATGGCCCTCCAATTGTGGTATGTGTCATGTTGCTCGTGGTCAAATAGTCCAAGTCAATTCAAGATCATCAATATCTTATTCCCATATCATTCACAATAGCCAACTTGATTTCCAAAACTTGCGAAAGTAGTGGCGTTAGGGCGCCACCTACGTGTAGGTGGCGCCCTAACGCCATGTATTATGCCCGCTAAATGATTTTTCCATTTTTCAGCCTCAAATTGGGTCATTGTCACATTTGTGCACTTTTATCATCTTTTAGTATAAAGTATTCGATTTCTTGGATTCCTACAAAATAACTAAAACAAGAACAAAATACATAATTTTGCTCGAGTACTAACATAAAAACTGTAAGGCCCCGATGCAAATAAATCTGAATTAACGATGATTAAGCGAACCCGGATAATTAAAAGTGCGAACTTTAAATTTAGGTGTCCCAGACTGCGTGAGTCAACCAACTAGTGGAACATGTTGTTAGTGCATGATCACATGGCACTTGGAGAACACATGCCACTAATTAAGTTAACTCATGTTTAATACATGATTTTGGACCATTAATCTTGCAAGATAGTGATGTATTGACACATTGATTTTGTTGGAACGGAAGAGGGGCGGATGGGGAGGTGAATGAGGTTCCTTGGTTAGTTTAACATTTTAAAATGAATTTGCAAATAGTCGAGTTTGCGCTGCGGAAGACTTCAAGTCAATCGAACAAAAAATAATAAGAAGTAATAAATAAATGAGTAAAGTAAATAAAGCGATAAACGACACAAATATTTGTTACAGAAGTTCGGCGATGAATCGCCTACGTCTGCTCTTCCCGGCTAGAAAAAGTCCAACCGAGGTTCCACTAGAACAACTTTGATCTTGGCTTTAAGGGCTCCAAGTTAGCCGCAACACACTATTCCCGAGTAACACACTCTTTCACAAGTCTTCTTGGCCTTAAGGGCTCCAAGGATAGCCACACCCTTGCACCAACTTCACTTGTTGATGTCTTATACAATTTCCGACTTGCGTCGGTGTTGGAGGACCTTACAATAAATCAAATAATACCTTCACGGTGTAACAAGGCGAAGAATCAAAAGCTCTCACACAAGAAATAAATTACAAACTCCAATACAACACAAAGGTATGAAGTTTGTAATGCTAGAATGATTTTGATTGAACACAACTTTCACATAGTTTATACTCTTGTTTCTTGTCCTCAAATTGATCCAAAACATCCATATTTAAAGTGTAGAAGGCTCCCAAGGCTCCTACTAGCCGTCGCTACACATAAGGCTTGAATCACTCCAAGATCGCCTCGGACATCGCCTCGGGCGATCACCATCACCACGCTCCAACGGTCATCAAATTGCGCAGATCGCCTCAGGTGATGTTTGGATCACCTCAGGCGATCACCACCAAAAATCAATGCCGTAGCCTTAAATGATCAGAAATTTTCATCGCCTCAAACGAACTCTCCATAGCCTCAAACGAACCATGCATCGCCTCAGGCGTTCTACCCATCGCCTCAGGCGATCTCTCCATGCGCGCTGTAGGGCCTCGCTACCCTAACAGTGTTATATGACATAAGAAGGACTAATCATGCATTAATAACATCCTACGGTTCGGGTTGTTACATGAGCTAACAGAATTACAGGCCAAAATACAAAACTTCAAAAATAATTCATTACATTCGCAAAAGAATGTCAACATTTAGATTTACACTACTCCTAGAGTAGATACTAATCATAACTTGAAACCTAAACATTCCTGTGTTCCTCGTAGCTCACGGCCTCAACCCGAACCTTAGTCCTTTAGTCCAAAAGTGTACCTACAGGGACAACACATCATGAGCATATACAATCTTACTTAACATCATAAAAAAAAATATCACAGTAAATGCATGAAATATTGGTTAAGTAAATATGATGGTTATTCATTAACTTCTTTTGTTGTCCCTGATTCATATTCATGCATATGGGCATCTTACCCTGTGGCATCTTACCACATCATAACATTGTATGGCCTCTTACCATATGGGCATCTTATCCCGTGGCATCTTACCACATAATAACATCGTATGACCTCTTACCATATGGGCATCTTACCCCGTGGCATCTTACCACATAATAGCATCGTATGGCCTCTTACCATATGGGCATCTTACCCCGTGGCATCTTACCACATAATAACATCGTATGACCTCTTACCATATGGGCATCTTACCACATAATAGCATCGTATTACATCATTATATAAACATCGTATAAACATCATCATATAAACATCGTATAAACATCATCATTTCATCATAAATATTCATGCGATAAATGCATAGTCATAGTGTAGAGATGTGTTTTACCGTCCGATGCCCGTACGTCTCTTACGTACCTTTTTTAAAAGGAGGAGGAGTCAACACACTTTATCTCCTTGATTGTGCTGGTACCTTGGATGGTTCTACAAGACCACATAATACCATATTAGATGCCTCAATATCATCTCATACCATAAACTTAACAAAATAAATCATCATTTTATTTTCAACATTCTGCCTCTCTCGATCGATCGGCCCCAAGGTCTCGATCGATCGAGAAACTGTGCACAAACAGTGCCCAAACACTCTGCCTCGATCGACGATCGAAATATTTTACCGATCGATCGAGGAGCTTCACCGACCGATCGGAAAATCCCTCCATCGATCGACGCCTGAATTTCAAACCATGCTTAAAAGCTTCTGCCTCGCTCGATCGATCGGTACAAAAATCTCGATCGATCGAGCACTCTGAAAATCGGGATTTTCCCAGATTTTCGAGGACCTCATTTCATATCATCAAATATACTTTATAACATAACATACTTGCTCAAACAAACATGTTAGGAACTTCATAAAACTTCCATGTAAGTACTTAAATCAAAGGTTTTACAAAACCTAAGCTAACATGCATCATAACATCATCAAAATCTTCAACCTCAACCAACTTATACAGAAAACAGAGCATGCTCTTCCTTGCCCAGATTTTCGAGCACATTGTTTCATAGCCAGAAATCTATCACATAAAATATATAACATGCTCGAACTAATATGCTAGTAGTCACATAATACTACCATGCAAGCACCCATACCAAGGTTTCACCCAAACCTATAGTTAGCATGCATAAAATCATCCCACCCAAACTCAAACTCAACCAAAAATCCCAGAAAACAGGGTACCAACTTACCCCTCTCTTTTTGCTCCTCTTATTGCAAGGTTTTCAATGCCCTTAAAACCAAGTCTTTTCCTGCCTTGATGCAGCTCTTTGGGACGAGAATGGAGGAGAGGAGGAGGAGAGAAGGAGATGGAGGTTGATTGGAAGTATGGGCTTGATCAAGTGGGGGGTATGGGTTAAACAAGTGGGGGGAGAAAGGGAGGTGGCCGAGTAGGGGGGGGGGGGGGGTGGTGTGGGTTGGGGTGGTCATGTGGTGTTTAATTGTGTCCCGGTATTTAGTACGATGTATTAAAATATCCTAACTCGATATTTTCATCTTTATTTAATTAATACATCCTTTAAAACACTCAACATGCCTCCCACATCATATCATCATAACATAATACCACACCCCTATCATAAAACATGAACATACTCATAATCCCTAATATAAATGCACCACACCCTTAAAGCATATCATAACATGTATGTTAATACATAGACATATAAACATCCTTTCATGTAAACATCATTAATGCCCAAATTGCATATAATAAATTTCGGGGCATCACAATACTCCCCTACTTATAAGATTTCGTCCTCGAAATCGCATGCACTTACCCACAAAGAAACTAAACATAAATAACATACCAGAAATAGTTCTGGGTAAAGCTGCACCATATGCCGTTCCGTCTCCCACGTAGCCTCCTCGACACCTTGACGATCCCACTGATCTTTGACCATCGGTATAATCTTGCTTTGTACTCTGCGATCCTCTCGATCCAGAATTCTGATTGGTCGTTCTACGTAGGATACATCTGAACCCAACTCCACTTCAGTAGGCGGTAAGACATGAGACGGGTCGGGCTCATACTTTCGTAACATAGAGACATGAAAAACATCATGTATGCCAGATAAAGATGGCGGTAGAGCCAATGTACCGATACGCTGTCAAGTTCATACGGCCCAACATACCTCGGAGGTCACCTCCCCCGCATACCAAACCGGACTACACCCGTAAAGGATGAGGTTTTCAAGAAGACCTTGTCTCCGAATTGGAATCCCAGCGGTCGTCGCCGCTTATTGGCATAGGCCGCTTGCCTATCCTGGGCCGCTTTCATCTTCTTGGCGTATCAACTTAATCTTTCTTTCCATAACCCTTATCATATCCGGTCCTCCGGCCGCTTTACTAGCCAAGTCCTCCCAAAGCAGCGGTGATCTACATCGTCGTCGATACAGAGCTTCAAAAGGAGCCATTTGAACGCTCGCCTGATAACTGTTATTATAGGAGAACTCCACCAGCGGCACTGAATCCTGCCACGGAGTATCAAACTCCAAAATACATGCCCTCAACATGTCCTCGAGCGTCTGAATGGTACGCTCCGTCTGACCTTCTGTCCGAGGGTGATAGGCCGTACTCAGTCTCACCTCTGTGCCCAAAGCTGTCTGGAGACCCTCCCAGAAATGTGAAGTGAACCTCGGGTCTCTGTCAGACATTATCGAGACTGGAATACCATGCAGCCTCACCACATCCGTATATGCATTTGGGCCATCTTCAAGTATGTAAAAGACCTGCTGTAAGGGATGAAGTGAGCCACCTTCGTCAGCCTATCCACGATCACCCAGATCGCATCAAATCCTGAGGCCGTCCTTGGCAAGTGGGTCACGAAATCCATAGATATATGCTCCCACTTCCATTCAGGTGCCTCTAAGCTCTTCAGCTCGCCACCAGGCCTCTGTCTCTCTGCCTTCACCTGTTGGCAGATCAAACATCTTTTAACAAAAGCGATCACCTCACGCTTCATGCGTCTCCACCAGAATTGACCGCATAGGTCCTTGTACATCTTCCTTCCCCCTGGGTGGATACTGAACCGACTACTGGGAGCTCGCTCCAATATTCCTTTACGCAACTCCGGCATATCTAGGACTACCCAACGGTTGCCCAGTCTCAAGGAATCATCCTCAGCCATTCTAAACTTGGATGGTTGACCTGTAAGTACCAATGACGTCCATCTCTGAACCTCCTCATCCGACCTCTAGGCCTTCCTGATTGCCTCAATTATATCTGGCTCCGCCAATAAGGTCGACACTCGCACATGCTACGTGTCTACATCAAAATCATAACCTAGATGGCAATAAGAAATCATCATAGCTGATAGACTCATGGCATCCTCAGCAATACTCTTCACCTTACGACTTAAGGCGTCTGCTATCAAGTTTGCTTTACCTGGATGGTACTCAATTTAAAACCCTTAAGTAAATCCATCCATCTTCTTTGCTGTATATTCCATTCAGCCTAAGTGAATAGAAACTTCAGGCTCTTATGGTCCGTATAGATGGTAAACGACGTACCATACTAGTAATGCCTCCAAATCTTCAAGGCAAATACAAATGCTGCCAGCTCCAAATCATGGACTGGATACCTAACCCCATGCCGCTTCAACTGCCTTGATGTATAGGCTATCACATGCTTATCTTGCATCAACACACATCCCAAACCCTGTAGTGACGCATCCGTGTACAAGGAAAACCTCTTATTCTCAGAAGGAATCACCAATACTGGTGCCGTAGGCAAACGACGCTTCAGTTCTTGGAAGCTTTCCTCACAAGCTTCAGACCAATAGAACGGCACTCCTATCTGAGTCAGCTGTGTTAGGGGTCTGGCAATCTTTGAGCAACCCTCGACGAAACGTCGGTAATATCCTGAAAGCTGTCTTCTAGACATCATCTTCTCTTACTCGAATCTGATGGTACCTCGACCTCATATCGATCTTACTGTAGAGCCTCGTACCCTGCAGCTTGGTCAAACAAATCATAATTCCTTGGAAGCGGATACTTGTCCTTTACTGTGTTGTTCAGTTTTCTGCAATCGATGCATAGACGCATCGGACCATCCTTCTTTTTGACAAATAAAACTGGTGCACCCCAGGGCTATACGCTAGAGCGTAATTAGCCCTTGTCAAGGAGCTCTTGCAACTGGATCTTTAACTTCCTTAGCTCCGCTGGTGCCATCCTATATGGGGCAGGAGAAAAGGCGGACGTCCTTGGTAGTAACTCAATCCCAAACTCGACCTCTCTCGTCGGTGGGAAATCCGGGAATCTCCTCCGGAAAGAAATCAGTAAATTCCACCACTCGGGCACATCTTTGACCCTTAAGTTTTCTTTCTTTTCCATGACATCAATAGCATAGATAAGGTATCCCGTATGGCCTCGTTCCAATAACCGTGCCATCTTGACAGCAGATATCAACAGGATCTTTGAACGGGAACCATCCCCCATAAAATGTCCACTGGATTCCAAATCAGATCTGAACCAGACAGTCCTCTGTCTGCAGTCCACAACTGCCTGATACTTGTTCAGCACATCGATGCCCACAATGCAATCGAAGTCCGACATTCCCAGAACAATCAAGTCTGATCTTGGCTCATTGCCCTCAGAATAAATGAGGCCTTCATAGGCAATTTGATCAGAAATCAACTTCTTCCAGCGGTGTTGAGACCGCTATTACCTCCTCCGGAGCCGCTGTAGTCTGCTCCGTGGTCAGTGCATAAAACTGACCCTGAGGTGGCCCCATAGGCTAACCTCCATAACGCCTTGGTATAACAATGATCTTTGCTATATTGCTCTGTCTGCAGGCCTTCCCGCAGAGTTCCGTTGTCCCTCCCTATTGGGACATTCTCGAGCAAGGTGGCCCTTATTGCCACATACACAACAAATCAAACAGTCTTTCGTCGAATGTGATTGCCCACAAATAGAGCACTGGACCCTTCCAAATCTGCCTCCCTGAGGCTGTCCTCTTCCTGTAGGGGCGTCATCCCCACGACTTCCTTTCCAACGATTCTCGGGCCTCTTGCCACTGAACCTCGAAGTCGTTGTGTTCCCCTTGGCTTGAACTGATCACCCCTCAGCCTCAAATTGTCAGAAGTAGATTTCTGAGGGGGTGCTGGAGGTGGCACTGCATCAGGATATGCGCCAACTCCCAGTTCGGCTAGCTCGACTCGTGAAAGTGCATCATCAAAACAGGCAGGGCCATAAGTGACGACCCTGTCATACAGCTCAGGCCTCAAGCCTTTCATGAAGTTCCTCATCTTTGCTTAAGGTTAGTAAACTTATCTTCCTTAGCCCGTCGTGCAACAGCTGAAAAGTAGCGGGTCAGAAACCAAGTTCTGGACAGCTTCCATTTAGTTTTCTGTCCCTGAGCCTCTTGCTCTTCTACTGTGGTCTTCCACCACATCAATGCCTTCTTGGCCAGTTGAACTTCCGCTAACCTTATTCATGCTGACTTCACACATTGAGCTGCCACAAACATCTGTTCCATCCTATCTAATCACTCCTCGGCTAGATCCCTTGTCTCAGCTCCTTCAACATCGGGGGTCGGTATGCCAGAAACTGAGCCAACTTAGCTCCCCAGGTAGTAACTGTTGCTGGCGGTGGTAAGGGGTTCGTACGCCCAGCACTTGCATTAACACTAATCACACAACTTACTTCAACATTTGCTGCCATGCTGCAACACAAGGGTTAACAACAATACCCAAAAGCAGTTCATATAATACATCGTTAGAGAAACAAAACATGTTAGTATAACATCATATACTTTCTATGCAACATATGCATAAAACATGAAAAAAAATAAGCACCTAGCCAACTTATTGCTAAGGCTACCCTTCACTCATCCCCGGGTTCTCTAACCACTGCTCTGATACCACTAATGTAGGGCCTCGCTACCCTAACAGTATTATAATGACATAAGAAGGACTAATCATGCATTAATAACATCTTACGGTTCTAGTTGTTACATGAGCTAACAAGATTACAGGCCAAAATACAAAACTTCAAAAATAATTCATTACATTCGCATAAGAATGTCAACATTTAGATTTACACTACTCCTAGAGTAGATACTAATCATAACTTGAAACCTAAACATTCCTGTGTTCCTCGTAGCTCACTGCCTCAACCCGACCCTTAGTCCAAAAGTGTACCTACATGGACAACACATCATGAGCATATACAATCTTACTTAACATCATAAAAAAAAACATCACAGTAAATGCATGAAATATTGGTTAAGTAAATATGCTGGTTATTCATTAACTTCTTTTTGTTGTCCATGATTCATATTCATGCATATGGGCATCTTACCCTGTGGCATCTTACCACATCATAACATTGTATGACCTCTTACCATATGGGCATCTTACCCCGTGGCATCTTACCACATAATAACATCGTATGGCCTCTTACCATATGGGCATCTTACCCCGTGGCATCTTACCACATAATAACATCGTATGGCTTCTTACCATATGGGCATCTTACCCCGTGATATCTTACCACATAATAGCATCGTATGGCCTCTTACCATATGGGCATCTTACCCCGTGGCATCTTACCACATAATAACATCGTATGACCTCTTACCATATGGGCATCTTACCCCGTGGCATCTTACCACATAATAACATCGTATGGCCTCTTACCATATGGGCATCTTACCCCGTGGCATCTTACCACATAATAGCATCGTATTACATCATTATATAAACATCTTATAAACATCATCATATAAACATCGTATAAACATCATCATTTCATCGTAAATATTCATGCGATAAATGCATAGTCATAGTGTAGAGATGTGTTTTACCGTCCGATGCCCGTACGTCTCTTACGTACCTTTTTAAAAGGAGGACGAGTCAACAGACTTTATCTCCTTGATTGTGCTGGTACCTGGGATGGTTCTACAAGACCACATAATACCATATTAGATGCCTCAATATCATCTCATACCATAAACTTAACAAAATAAATCATCATTTTATTTTCAACATTCTGCCTCTCTCGATCGATCGGCCCCAAGGTCTCGATCGATCGAGAAACTATGCACAAACAGTGTCCAAACACTCTGCCTCGATCGATCGATCGAAATATTTTACCGATCGATCGAGGAGCTTCACCGATTGATCGGAAAATCCCTCGATCGATCGACGCCTAAATTTCAAACCATGCTTAAAAGCTTCTACCTCGCTCGATCGATCGGTACAAAAATCTCGATCGATCGAGCACTCTGAAAATCGGGATTTTCCCAGATTTTCGAGGACCTCATTTCATATCATCAAATCTACTTTATAACATAACATACTTTCTCAAACAAACATGTTAGGAACTTCATAAAACTTCCATGTAAGTACTTAAATCAAAGGTTTAACAAAACCTAAGCTAACATGCATCATAACATCATCAAAATCTTCAACCTCAACCAACTTATACAGAAAACAGAGCATGCTCTTCCTTGCCCAGATTTTCGAGCACATAGTTTCATAGCCAGAAATCTATCACATAAAACATGTAACATGCTCGAACTAACATGCTAGTAGTCACATAATACTACCATGCAAGCACCCATACCAAGGTTTCACCCAAACCTATACTTAGCATGCATAAAATCATCCCACCCAAACTCAAACTCAACCAAAAACCCAGAAAACAGGGTACCAACTTACCCCTCTCTTTTTGCTCCTCTTATTGCAAGGTTTTCAATGCCCTTAAAACCAAGTCTTTTCCTGCCTTGATGCAGCTCTTTGGGACGAGAATGGAGGAGAGGAGGAGGAGAGAAGGAGATGGAGGTTGATTGGAAGTATGGGCTTGATCAAGTGGGGGGTATGGGTTAAACAAGTGGGGGGAGAAAGGGAGGTGGCCGAGTAGGGGGGGTGGTGTGGGTTGGGGTGGTCATGTGGTGTTTATTTGTGTCCCGATATTTAGTACGATGTATTAAAATATCCTAACTCGATATTTTTCATATTTATTTAATTAATACATCCTTTAAAACACTCAACATGCCTCCCACATCATATCATCATAACATAATACCACACCCCTATCATAAAACATGAACATACTCATAATCCCCAATATAAATGCACCACACCCTTAAAGCATATCATAACATGTATGTTAATACATAGACATATAAACATCCTTTCATGTAAACATCATTAATGCCCAAATTACATATAATAAATTTCGGGGCATCACACGCGCGGTCCTCGGCTTCGCTTCAGTCGATGAGCGTGGCGATGTCTCCCTTGGCTGCCATCGCCTGGGGCGATGATCACCATCGCCTGGGGTGATCCGCATGTCCTTGCAGATTCGATCTCCTTCAAACAATCCACTTTTCAACCATCTAAGCCTGTACAGTAAGTAGACACATTAGTATAACAAACACAAGTTTTGTTGATCATCAAAACTCATAAATAATTCGGAGATAAATTAAGCATTAAACTCAACAATGCGTTTAAGGCTCAACAATCTCCCCCTTTTTGATGATCACAAAACTTGATAAACTTGTAGATGAAATATGCATGAAATATGAGTAAACAAGACTCCGCCTTAACAAATGCATAGCACATACAAATTTTACCAAGTAAACATTAATACAAAAACTCTCCCCCTCAAAACATGCATGTATTAAGCTCCAAGTTTATCACAAAATTCTCCCCCTTTTTGTGATAATCAAAAAGCACAAAGTTCAAATAATCGTAGCATAAATATGGTGAATGAGGTTCCTTGGTTACTTTAGCGTTTTAAAATGAATTTGCAAATAGTCGAGTTTGCGCTGCGGAAGACATCAAATCAATCGAACAAAAAATAATAAGAAGTAATAAATAAATGAGTAAAGTAAATAAAGCGATAAACGACAGAAATATTTCTTATAGAAGTACGGCGATGAATCGCCTACGTCTCCTCTTCCCAGCTAGAAAACGTCCAACTGAGGTTCCACTAGAACAACTTTGATATTGGTCTTAAGGGCTCCAAGTTAGCCACAACACACTATTCCCGAGTAACACACTTTTCACGAGTCTTGTTGGCCTTAAGGGCTCCAAGGATAGCCAAACACAAACTCTTCCCGAGTCACACACACTCTTCACGAGTCTTCTTGGCCTTAAGGGCTACAAGGATAGCCACAACCATGCACCAACTTCACCTGTTGATGTCTTATACAGTTTCCAACTTGCGTCGGTGTTGGAGGACCTTACAATAAATCAAATAACACCTTCACGGTGTAACAATGCGAAGAATCAAAAGCTCTCACACAAGAAATAAAATACAAACTCCAATACAACACAAATGTATGAAGTTTGTAATGCTAGAATGATTTTGATTGAACACAACTTTCTTGTAGTTTATACTCTTGTTTCTTGTCCTCAAATTGATCCAAAACATCCATATTTATAGTGTAGAAGGCTCCCAAGGCTCCTACTAGCCGTTGCTACACATAAGGCTTGAATCACTCCAAGATCGCCTCGGACATCGCCTCGGGCGATCACCATCACCACGCTCCAACGGTCATCAAATTGCGCAGATCGCCTCAGGTGATATTTGGATCACCTCAGGCGATCACCACCAATAATCAATGCCGTAGCCTTAAATGATCAAAAATTTTCATCGCCTCAAACGAACTCGCCATCGCCTCAAACGAACCATGCATCACCTCAGGCGTTCTACCCATCGCCTCAGGCAATCTCTCCATGCGCGCGGTCCTCGGCTTCGCTTCAATCGATGAGCGTGGCGATTTCTCCCTTGGCTGCCATCGCCTGGGGCGATCCGCCCATGTCCTTGCAGATTCGATCTCCTTCAAACAATCTACTTTTCAACCATCTAAGCCTGTCACTAAGTAGACACATTAGTATAACAAACACAAGTTTTGTTGATCATCAAAACTCATAAATAATTCGGAGATAAATTAAGCATTAAACTCAACAATGCGTTTAAGGCTCAACAATCTCCACCTTTTTTATGGTCACAAAACTTGATAAACTTGTAGATGAAATATGCATGACATATGAGTAAACAAGACTCCGCCTTAACAAATGCATAGCACATACAAATTTTACCAAGTAAAACATAATACAAAAACTCTCCCCCTCAAAACATGCATGTATTAAGCTCCAAGTTTATCACAAAATTCTCCCCATTTTTGTAATAATCAAAAAGCACAAAGTTCAAATAATCTTAGCATAAATATGTTGACACAAAGCCATAGTCTAACAATTGGTCCATGTTCCTCATCAAGCATGTAATAGTCATAACAAGCATAATATTAAATCATTGAAAGGAAGACAAACATGCGTTTAAGGCTTTAAACAATAATGAATTCTAGATGTGCGACGTGTGCATATGTTCCATAAAAATTCAAGCGTTCATGCTCAATAAACATTAAATTTCTTAATGCATCATCATAAACAATTGATAAGTTATTAAGGTGCATGTGATGAGAGCAAAAACATTTACACAATAAAGATGTATGAAATTTTTAGGCAATATTTCTATGATCTAAAATAGAGCATCTAAACAATTAAAGCATGCTTAATCACATTTAATTAATTTTCACATTGCATATTCAAATTTAACTCATAGCACATAATAAGATTTTTACCATAATGAGTTAAGCATAAATCATGCATTTAAACAAATATGCAACAAAGTTCATTATCATAATAAGATGTCATTTAATTCAATCATATTTTGCAATAACCAAATATGAACATTTAATCAAGTTATACCAATTTTAACAATCCAATACTCAATTTGCAAAATTCAAGCATATAGGCATATAAGAGTGATTATACAAGAGTTCTAACATATGGAGAATATATAGTCACAAAAATATGCACATGCTAAGGGGAAATGAAATTTGATATCAATAAATATTGAGCTTCATTATTTATTGGTCACAATTAATTTGTGCCAATGAAATTTTGTAATTGCTCTATTAAATGCACAATACAAAAATAAAATTAGCTCCCCCTAAATATCATAATATTGTACTTGAAATTCAATTTCTCAAAGATCACCTTGAAAGTAATTGAATTTCACCACATAATTATAACATCCAATTCAAGGAATATAACCCAGTAAAAGAGCTAATTATGCTATTATGATACTCAAAATGAATTTACCTTTGGATGATATGAGTGAGTTCATATCATTGGTCCTTTACCTCGTGCTTCCTCTATTGTGGTGCATAAGATGATTTTCTCCCTTGAGGTATTAGTGCCTTCATCATCTTTCCCTTTGTTGTTCCTACAAAACAAGTTCATGATTGGAGGATCTTTGGTACCCATTTTATTTTCGGGTCCTTGCGGGTTAGCTTTCATCGATGCCTTTGAAATCCATTTCCACCTCTTGTTTGGTTGGTATTGATTTTTAAAAAAATCTACATTTGTTTCTTATATGACCAACCTTACAATAATAAGTGCAAGTAGGAGAATTATGCTTAGCTTTAACCAACAAGTTTGAAAAGGTTTTAGATTTGCTTGAAAAGCCTAGTCCGGCTTTATCGACTCTATATCGTTGCAAGCCAAACAATTCTTTCAATTTTAAACTACTTTCACTAAACTTGCAAAATGATTTCTTCAAAGAACTTAATTCATTTTTAATGAACTATTTTCTTCATCTCTCTTGGCTAACTCAAGTTTGAGCAATTTGGTACTCATCTTGGTTTTGCCAAGAACATCAATAAGCTCATTATATGTTTCTAATAACTCATCAAAAGAAGATACCTCATCATTGCTTTCCTCTTCTTTGTCATTTGCATCATCTGGCCATGAGATAAAGATTTGTTTCTTCTTCTTCATCGGAGTCACTATCACTCCATGTGGCCATTAGAGCTTTCTTCTTCTCTTTACCCTCATTCTTCTTCCTAGGACATTCATTAGCATAATGACCTTTATATTGACAATTATAACATGTTATTGTTTGGAATCATGTTTTGTGGCACCGGAGGTCTTTGCATGTCGTATTTGTTGTAGAATTTCTTGAACTTTCTTGTGAACAAGATCATCTCTTCATCATCTTCATTATCGGATTGTTCTTTCCTCCCGACCAAGGCTATCCCCTTTCTTATGGATCTATCTTTCTCCTTTAATCCTTCCGAGTTGACACCTCATGAGTCACTAAGGTTCCATGGAGTTCATCAAGATCATATGACGCACTATCTCCTTTGTTGGATTCAATGATAGCCGTCCTCCTGGCATCCCATTCTTTTGGTAAGGCTCTAAGGGCTCTTCTCCATATTTGCTTTGGATGATACTTTTCTCCAAGTTGGGCAAGCTCATTGATGATTTGAGTGAGCCTTCTAAACATTGAGTCAACATTTTCTCCGGACTCCATCTCAAATGTTTCATACTTGAGTTGTAGAAGATCTATCTTTGTCTCCTTTACTTGATTGGTTCCCTCATGACAAATTTGAAGTTTGCCCCAAATCTCCTTGGCGGATGAGCACATTGAAATCCAGTTGTACTCTTTCATATCTAAAGCACAATGCAAAATATTAATAGCTTTAGCATTTTGAGAAATTAAAATCATATTAGCCCTTGTAAAGTCGTCCATTTCTTTGGGAACATTCCTTCCCTCAACTTCCTTTAAAGGAATACGTGGACCTTTTACAATTATCTTCCATAAGTCATAATCTATGGATTGAATGTATAGAGAAATTCTATTTTTCCAATATCCGTAGTTATCTCCTCAAACGAACTCTCCATCGCCTCAAACGAACCATGCATCGCCTCAGGCGTTCTACCCATCGCCTCAGGCAATCTCTCCATGCGTGCGGTCCTCGGCTTCGCTTCAGTCGATGAGCGTGGCGATGTCTCCCATGGCTGCCATCGCCTGGGGCGATGATCACCATCGCCTGGGGTGATCCGCCCATGTCCTTGCAGATTCGATCTCCTTCAAACAATCCACTTTTCAACCATCTAAGCCTGTACACTAAGTAGACACATTAGTATAACAAACACAAATTTTGTTGATCATCAAAACTCATAAATAATTCGGAGATAAATTAAGCATTAAACTCAACAATGCGTTTAAGGCTCAACAGATTCCACAATACATCAAAGAATTAAAAATCACCAAATTCATGTCTAGATTTCAGCCATCATTTTAAAAAGAAAACACAAAAAAATTCTATATCATTTGGCAAGACATTTTCTCTCTCTTCCCATCATTTCTCTCCCAACTTTTCTTCTCTCCTCTTCCTCCTCTCACCATTTTCAAAAATTTCAGCCTTAGTTCTCACAAACTTCTTGAGAATTTGTGAATGTATGTCACATGCAATTATAGATTTGAATAGGCATTGAGGAGAGGAACAAGAATCTCCAAGAAGTTTTGGAGTTTGAGGTGTTTGTGGAGGTGAAATTTCTTGGAAAGCTTGGTTGGAGCTATGGCGATGGTTTGGAGCTCAAATCTTCAATATGAATGAAGGTATAACATCTTCTTTCTGTAATTAGCTCAGAAATTATTTTTGGGTCGAATTTTAGTGCCTTCGAATGAAAATAGTAGTGTAATACATGCTGTCAAATGAATCAGCAGAAAGTGTTGTTGCATGCAGTAGATGAGTTCTTGCCTTGATGATTGACATGCACGCATGAACACACAAGAGTAGCAGTGGAATAAAAGAATTAACACAAAAATATATTAACACTCAACAGAAACGGCGCCAAAATTTAATAGCGCTTATCGCATATGCCCAAGTTAACACTCTCTGTTAACAACAATAATAAGAATGTAATAGCGTGAGCAGCAATCGATCCCACGAGGAAGGATGTATCTTGTGTTAACGTACGCAAACGAGTAAAAGGGATGGGTGGGGGGGGGGGGGGGTTTGAAGTTGAATTGATTACTAATATGAATTTAAAATCAAGATAATATGAACTAAACTACTAATCATGATTAAAACTAAGATGAATTAAATTATAGATAGAAAAGCGATTCTTGTTATTCAGTTGACTTTACAATTGGATTTTATTACCTTAATCATCAATTCTCACAAAAGATTCAATTTGTATATGAATATTGTTGGAACCGAAGAAAGGGGGGGGGGGGGGGGGGAGGGGGAATGAGGTTTCTTGGCTACTTTAGCGATTTTAAAGTGATTTTGCAAAAGTCGAGTTTGCGCTGCGGAAGACTTTAAGTCAATCGAAGCCAAAACAATAAGAAGTAATAATATAAAAGCGTAATGTAAATAAATCAATAAAGAACTCAAGTATTCGTTATAGAAGTTCGGCGATGAATCGCCTACGTCTCCTCTTCCCGGTTAGAAAACGTTCAACCGAGATTCCACTAGAACACTTCGATCTTGGCCTTGAGGGCTCCAAGTTAGCCACAAACAAACTCTTCCCGAGTCACACACTCTTCACGAGTCTTCTTGGCCTTAAGGGCTCCAAGGATAGCCACAAACAAACTCTTCTCGAGTCACACACTCTTCATGAGTCTTCTTGGCCTTAAGGGCTCCAAGGATAGCCAGAAACATGCACCAACTTCACTTGTTGATGACTTATACAATTTCTAACTTGCGTCGGTGTTGGAGGACCTTACAACGATTCAAATAAAACCTTCACGGTGTAACCAAGTGAAGAACAAAGCTCTCACACAAGAAATGAATTACAAACTCTCAATATAACACAAATGTATGAGTTTGCAATGCTAGATTGAATTTTAATTGAAAATTTTTTCTTGTATTGCGTCCTCTTGTTTCTTGTCTTCATCTTGAGGCCAATTATCCATATTTATATTGTAGGAGGCTTCTAAAAGGTCATACTAGCCGTTTATAGCCGTTAGCAACAATTTTGGACCAAAAAATGTGCTCCATCGCCTCATCTTTAAGGCCTCATTACCTTAAGCGTTCATTTAGACATAAGCGTGCATGATTAAACAAGAAGAAATGAGGTTCTATGTTAGTAGCACCGGGCATTCGAGGAGTTTATGATGTGACTAGAAATAGACAAATCTATTGCGCTTAATTGTCTATGATTTGGTATGTTTTGATGGATAATTAATACATATGCTACCTAATCGTATATTTGTGTAATTGTAGGGAAATCAAAGAAATCGAGCTAACAAGGGCGAATAAGGATCACGAAATGCATTGGAGTTGACAAGGAAACAAAGTAGACCAAGAAAAATGCATAAAGCTTATATAATGTGCTCGATCAATCGCCCGGATGAGCTCGATCGATCGAGCAAGACAGAAAATCTGAGCAACAAATTATACGAGTGCTCGATCAATCGAGAGGAAGAGCTCGATCGATCGAGCGAGGCAGTGAATTGGCGATCGATCGAGCGAGGCAGGGAATTGGCGATCGATCGGCTGCAGTGTTTTGGAAAGTTTGGAGACTTGAATTCTTTCCTTCTTGCTTGGACTCTAACCTACCATATCAGCCTCCACACCTCTATATACTCGAAAAGCAGCCTCTTGAGGAGAGAATTCGGACTTTAGAACATAGTTTTAAATAGTAGAATAAATTTTCTTTCGACTTTTGTGAAGAACGCTCGAAGAACGAAGACGGAAGCGACACTCCGGAATCGTGATTCCTTTTAGTAAGTTTTCTTTTACCATTAGTTTAATGTTTTCTAGAATAGATTTGCTTGTTTTTAATCCAATTATGAGTGAGGGATACTTGCCTTTGGAATAAAAAACACTAGTGAAAATTTTGATTTGATTGTTGGACTTTTTTATTCAATTTCAATGTGTTTTTCAGATTATGACTAGTATGATTGTTGTGTTTGATTGATAGATTGATCACCTAATAATCACATATACTATCTAATGCTAATTAAGAAGCAACTAAGAATGATAATTACCCGTTGTTGGTGTGATTAAATTCTTAGGAAAAACGATTGGATGAATAATTCTAACGGGTGTAGTTTTTATTGATTAGATTCATCAAAACATACTAGTTTTTGAAGCTATCATTGATTTAATCTAACGGCTGTAGTTTTGGTCAAAGATTTGATAAGAGTCGAATTGAATGCTGTTTTCTATTTGACTACTGTTGGAACCGAAGAGGGGGGTGAATGAGGTTCCTTGGCTACTTTAGCATTATAAAATGAGTTTGCACAAATAAAAGAGTTTGCGAAGCGGAAGACTCAAGTCAATCGATAAATAAATAAAATAACGAAGTAAATAAATAAATAAATACATAATGTAATAAAGCGGTAAATGACAAGAAGATTTGTTATAGAAGTTCGGCGATTAATCGCCTACGTCTCCTCTTCCCGGTTAGAAAACCTTTAACCGAGGTTCCATTAGAACGAAAAAGATCTTGGCCTTAAGGGCTCCAAGTTAGCCACAATACAACTCTTCCCTAGTAAACTAGCTCTTCACGAGCACCACACTCTTCACGAGTCTTCTTGGCCTTAAGGGCTCCAATGATAGCCACACAAAACTCTTCCCGAGTTACCAACACTCTTCACGAGTCTTCTTGGCTTTAAGGGCTCCAAGGATAGCCACAACACATGCACCAACTTTACTTGTTGATGACTTTTACAATTTCCAACTTGCGTCGGTGTTGGAGGACCTTACAAATAAATCAACAACACCTTCACGGTGTAACAACACGAAGAAACCAAGACTCTCACAAAAGAAAAGAATCACAAACTCCAATACAACACAAATGTATGGAGAATGCAATGCTATATGAAATTTGAATAAGCAAAGCTTTGTTGAAGTTTGTAGACTTGTTTCTTGTCTTCAAAATGCTCCAAAGCATCCATATTTATAGTGTAGGAGGCCCACAAGGCTCCTACTAGCCGTTGCTACACTCAAGGCTTGAATCACTCCTCGATCACCTATGACATCGCCTCAGGCGATCACCATCGCCGCGCCCCAGCGGTCACCATAATACAAGCATCACCTCGGCCCAACGGTCACCATAATACACCCATCGCCTCAGGCGACCAACAACACAAATCAATGTCGTAGCCTCAGCTGGTCCAAAATCTTCATCACCTCAAACGATGCACACATCGCCTCAGGCGTTCAACGCATCGCCTCAGGCGATCAAGCCATCGCCTCGGGAGAACTCCCCCTGCGCGCGAGCCTCGGCGTCACCTCTGTCGATGAGCGTGGCGATGTTGCTTGTGGCTGCCATCGCCTGGGGCGTTCCAGACCAGAATTTGCACACTTGATTTTCTTCAATCAATCCACTTTCCAATCAATAAATCTGCACACTAAGTAGACACATTAGTATAATCATCAAAACTCAAAAATAATCCGGGGATAAATTAAGCATTAAACTCAACCATGTGTTTAAGGCTCAACAACTACGATTAAAGTGAGGGAGGAATTAAGTTTTCAATTGATGAATAATTGAATGAATTCAAATGTTTAAGTGATTTGATGATCAACTGAATAAAAAACCAAGAATTGCTTTTTAATCATGATAATCAATTTGCTTGCTTTAGTTTAATTGAGTTATAGTTAAAGATTGCAAAAAAACCCCTATTTTGATACTTGTCAGCACAAATATACTCACTTCCCTATGGGATCGATCCCTACTTACGCTGCTACATTAATTTGTTGTTAACTGAGAAGGGTTAATTTGGGCGTACACGATAAGCGCTACCAAATTTTGGCGCCGTTGCCGTGGAAGGCGTTAACTTTTGTGTTAACTTTATTTTTTGTTATTTTTTTTGCTACTTTGGTTTGTTAATGAGTACAGGTGAATCATCTAATTACGAAGATAATTTTCACTACGATCCTGAGATCGAGAGGACACTACATCGGAGAAAAAGAGAAGCAAGGATACTTGAGGAAGAAGAAGATAGGAACAACATGGCTGCGAATCAAAGCTTAAGACAGTTTGCGAATCCTAACTTGGAT
This sequence comes from Haberlea rhodopensis, assembly GCA_907163345.1. Taxonomy (NCBI): domain Eukaryota; kingdom Viridiplantae; phylum Streptophyta; class Magnoliopsida; order Lamiales; family Gesneriaceae; genus Haberlea; species Haberlea rhodopensis. Next base: position 725,424 of record CAJQUN010000251.1, read on the forward strand.
CAACAGCCTCTCCGCATCACTTTCCCTGTACTTCAAAATAACGGAAATTTTGAACTTAAATCTGGTCTAATCCATTTATTGCCATCTTTTCATGGTCTTGCAGGTGAGAACCAGCACAAGCATTTGATGGAATTCCACGTGGTATGCACTACTATGAAGCCTGCTGGCGTAACATAGGAGCAAATCAAACTGAGAGCCTTTCCATTCTCTCTAAAGGATGCTGCTAAAGATTGGCTATTCTGTCTACCCTCCGAATCCATCACCACGTGGACTGATTTATAAAGAGTCTTCCTAGAGAAGTACTTTACAGCTTCGAGGGCGACTAACATAAGGAAGGAAATCTACAGTGTGAAGCAATACCAAGAGGAGTCACTGCACGAGTACTGGGAACGTTTCAAAAAGTTGTGTGTAAGCTGCCCATAACATCAGACAAGTGAACACCTTTTAATTCAATATTTCTATGAAGGTTTACTTTCTGGTGACAGGAACTTAGTGGATGCGGCAAGCGGAGGAGCTTTCATTGACAAGATAGCGAAAGAAGCGAGAAACCTGATAGCCAACATGTCAACCAACTCACAACAGTTTGGCAACTTTAGAGCTGACCCAGCCCAAAGGAAACAAGGAGAGGTAAATGTATCTAACCTAGAACAACAACTTATTAGCCTCACCTCTCTTGTTCATCAGATGGCAGGAGGAAATGGACAGAAAGTGAAGCCGTGTGGAATATGTTTGGAGATGAGTCATACCACAGAATCATGCCCATCACTTCAAGAGATATCTGCTGAGCAAGTGAATGCAGAAGGTGGATTTCCGGGGCAACCTCAATGGAATATGACCCTTACTCCAACACATACAACCCAGGATGGAGAGACAAACCTAACTTGAGATATAGACCACAATCGATGAATCACGTTCCACCTCAAGTGCCACAACATCCACCACCATACATGCCACCTTTACAAAGGACACAACAGTCAAATTACCCTTCTACTAGTGACAGGTTAGAGAATATTATTCAAGATCTTGCTCATTGTGTTACAAAATTTCAACAGGAAACAAGATCAAGTATTCAAACCTTGAACACTCAAGTGGGTCAACTGGCCAACACACTCAATCGTGTGTGAAGCCTATGGATCGACCACATTACCATCCCAAATAGTGGTGAATCCAAGGGAAAATGCAAGTGCAGTCACACTTAGGAGTAGTAAAGAATTTGAGATACTGGAGAAGGAGAAGAAAGATCAATCCAAGGGTGATGAGGGAAAGGAGCTGAAGACAAGACGACCATGGAACATGAGTTACCAAAAGGTAAGTCTCCCTCCGAATATAAAGTACACCCCGAAATGATTATGTGCAATTGACCATTAATTATGTTATGTGAGGATTATGGTATTAATTATTGGTGTTGATTTAATATTGGGAAAATGCTTAATCATGTGGTGGTTGAGTTATGGCTTGATTATTTAGGGGTGGTGTTGTTCATTTTGGTAAAGCATGTTTAATTGGTATTTGAAGTATTCTATTGAATAAATACTATAAAATATCATGTGAGGATATTATAATACATCATGCTAAATACCGGGACAAAAACATAACCTACCATCCAATCACCCCCCCTCAACCCATACCTCTCCCCTACTCAACCCATGCCTTTTCTTCACTCTCCCACCCCACCTTTCATCTCAGAAAGCTCTCCCCTCCTTCCCCCAATTTTCGTCCAGCAACAGCTAAGCAAGTAGGAGGAAGAAGACTGTCATTTCTTGGTGAGAAACCTTGCAAAAGTTGGAGCAAAAAGGGGTGAGGAACCATATCTTGCTTTGGGTAAATTTTGGTTGAGTTTTGATAAAGTGCAGTGTAGAAATGGCATGTTTAGTAGCCTTTTGTTGTGATCTTATTTTGAGTAGCCACATGGTAGCATATTGGTGCATTTTGTGGGTTGAGTCGTTGGGGTATGATAGTTTGTGGTGTGTTTTATGGTAGATTTGGGAAGGTGCTCGAAAATGGTGTTTGTTCGCGATCTTCTGACTTCGGCGATCGATCGGCGCTTTTTCCCGACCGATCGCGAGCACCAGAGTGCGAGGCAGAGGCATTCGGCGATCGATCGCGTGAATTGGGCGATCGATCGGCGAAGCTAGTGATCGATCGGCATGTCTTCAGCGATCGATCGCGGAAGGCAGATTTTTGAACGTTGAGGCAGTAGCATCTCGCGATCGATCGGGGCCTATTGGCGATCGATAGCGAGAAGCCAAAATTTTTGTTTTGGTTATTTATTGTAGGATTTTTGGTGTTGGACTATTATTGGCATCTAATATGGGTTTATGTGATTATGTAGAACCATCTCAGGTGGCGACACAGCCAAGGAAGTAAAGTCCTACCATCTCCTACTTTTGGAAAGGTACGTAGAAGACGTACGGGCACCCAACGGTAACATGTAATTTATATACGCATTGGGATATGCATTGTGGATGCAATTGTGTATTGAATTGTGCATTGTAGATGCAATTACATGTTGATCTATGCATTGAGATTGTATATGTATATGTTGATTGATTGGTGCACATCCCATGAGTCATGGTTATATTCGAGTGATGATTTTAATGCTTTGCCGCTATCACTTGAAGCGATGATAGAATACTTGCCGCTGTCATATTATAGCGAGGAATGAATATTTGCCGCCAAATGTTGAAGCGAGGGGATTGCCGCATGTCGCATTTGAGCGAGGTTATTCAATGCCGCTAATATGTCGAAGCGAGGGGTATTGGTGCCCCTGTCATGACATGCGAGGTGCATTAAAATACATTGTTATAACAGACTAGGGATTGGTAATTGGTGATATGTCATGACATTTGTAAAACCATTGAATAATCCATTGATTATACTCATGAGTTATTATACAGGGACAACCAAAAATGGGGCGTTTGAAATGCAATTGGGAAACAAGCAGTGTTTTGTACTTACTGGTTTCTGCATTTATGCTTTTTAATCATGTTATGCTTGTCATGGATTATTATATGCTCATGATTTGGGGGTTGTCCTTGTAGGTACATTTTGGCATAAAGAGGCTAAGGTTGGGTTGACGCAGTGAACTAGCAAGGAGGGATTTTGGTATAGAAGCTGGGATTCTTTTGCATAGTATCTACTCTAGGAGTAGTGTAAATCTATAAGATTAACATTCATTTTGTTAGGAATGTAATTTAATCCATTTGGAAGTATTTATCTTGACATGTAACCCTTAAAGCTCAAGGCCTCAACACAAAATTTTTATACTCTGATAATATGCTTTAGCTCTACTTATGTCAATATTTTTACACTTAAGGAACTAGGGTCCTTACATTAGTCGTATCAGAGCAGTGGTTAGAGAACCCGGGGATAACTGAAGGGTAGCCTTAGCAACTTGTTGGCTAGGAGTTACATATGATCATGTTTATGCATATGGTTCATATGAGTATATAATTGTTATGCTAACATGCTTTTGTTCTTCATGTTATCTAACGGTGAAACATATATATTGTTTCTGGCATTGTTGTTAACCCTTGTATTACAACATGGCGGCTATAAATTTGGTGAATCTTAATGAGGAGGTGGGCGATGTGGGAAGTGTTAACGCTAGCATTGCTCAGACGAATCCTCTACCGCCACCTGCTGTGGGTGTGGAACCTGTTGTACAGCCGTTAGTGCAGGGTGAGCTGAGTCTGACACAGTTCCTAACCTTCCATCCGCCTAGATTCGAGGGAACTGAGACTGGGGAAGAGGCTGAGGAATGGTTAGAAAGGATAGAGCAGATCTTCGTGTCGGCACCCTGTGCCAAGACTACCTGGCTGAGGTTGATGGAGTTCCAATTAGCTAAGAAGTCCTCCATGTGGTGGAAGACGACTATGATGGAGCTGAGAGCTCAAGGAGTACCTATTGATTGGAGCCTGTTCAGAACTCGGTTTTTGAATCGATACTTCTCAGCTGCTGCCAGAGAACTGAAAGAAGATGAGTTCACCAATTTGAAACAGGGCAGTATGACAGTATCAGATTATGCCATGCACTACTCGTCACTATTGAGGTATGTCCCTCACGTTGCTAGCAATGGGCATGCCAAGATGAGGCATTTTCTGAAGGGTCTGAGACCGGAGTTATTTGACCGGGTTATCTCCAATAAACCTACCTCTTTTGATGATGCTCTTACAAGAGCAGAGCTGGCAGAAATCGGAGTTGGGGCGTATGCTGATACTGTACCCCCACATGTGCCACCCCAGAGGTCAGTTGCCGTTAGCTTGAGACCACAAGGAGAGCAGTTTAAGCCTCGTGGAGCATCTTCGTCTTCTCGATTTAGTGGGAAGAAGTCCTATAATCGGAAACAGGAGAATCGAAGGGGCAATATGCCAACCAACCGGGGGCCGATGCAAGGGAACAGGACAGGGGAACCAAGATGTGAGAATTGTGGAGGACCACATTCATCAAACAACTGTCCAGCCTGTTTCAGTTGTGGCAAGATGGGCCACATTTCTTGGTATTGCCCCAGTCGGGGAGGACATTCGGATTTCAGGATGAATAGGCCGAGATTTGATGACAGGACAGTGCACCAGAGGCAATATGCCTCGACCATCAGGAGGACAGACAGTGGGACCACATCAGAGACAAGTATATGCACTAACCAGAGAGCAGGCCGAGGTAGCCCCGGAGTAGGTGATTGCTGGTACGTGCCATCTATTTACGTACCCTGCTTTTATTTTTATAGACACATGTGCTTCCCATTCTTTGATATCTTCTGATTTTGTGGGGAGACATCGTATGTGCCCGTCTCCGTTGCCCACACCCTTATGGTCTCGACCCCCACTGGAAGAAATGTTATTGCTGATCAGTTTCTTGCGAACTGCCTAATTTATTTTGAGGGCAATGATTTGAAGACTGATCTGATCGTACTGAATATGACAGACTTTGATTGTATTGTGGGCATTGTTGTGTTGAACAGATATCAGGCCGTAGTTGACTGCCGACAGAGAACTGTTCGCTTTCGATCTTGTAAGGACCCCAAGCCCTTAACCCTTGATTAGTGTATTAATCAATATGTGTGGCACATGCTTTCAATAAGAATCGATCGGGAAACTCAGATGATACTTTACCATTGAATGGAAAATACAAAATTTTCTTTAATACTCAATATTATAAGATCATCATCCTAACAACAAATAGACTCATAAAGTTCGCCCATTACCATCCCCTTTACACCACTTTTTACATTGTGGACTTTTTATAAAAATTTGGGCAGAGTCTCCTCATAAATTGAGCTATCCCGAAACAAAAGCACATCACATAATATAATTCCCGGCCAGGGAATACACAATACTCAACATAATACAGAACACGAAGTAAATTCCCAGCCAGGGAAGACACCACACAATAAGACAACTAAAGTGGGTTTCAACACCCACATAATACACCAATGACTCTCATATCATTAGCAATTCTACCCTTAATTGCATGCATATAGAATGAAAGAGAGGAAGGCTCATGCCTTTATATACAACCCATATACAAGTATAACCGTGCTCACATGCGAGCATCATAAATGTGTATATAACCCTCGGGTGTGTATAAGTACCCTATACGATACCGTTCTCCATCACACCCTGGTACCACGATCCTGGGAGTAAATCCAATCAACAGCTCGAGCTCAACTCCAAAGCCATCGATGTACCTGTTCACCTGCCCCAACAAAGACAGCCCCCAACGGGGTGAGCATACCAATATACAAAATCCCATAATCACAATAATGAAATTCATAATTTACAACAAAAGTAAATACTAATGAATTTTAAATGATACTCCCTGGATGGCAACGTCCTCATCCGGGATTCCGTGTACTGTCCCTGTTCTCACAATCATCAAACTCATCAAATCTCAAAATCAGTAAATCAACACATTGATTTAACTGATCGCATGCCTAATTCTCGAATATCAATATATAGCGATTCCAAATTCATTATATAGGCAAATTTGGATATCTTAATAACAAATACTGATTTCTCAACCTCACTATCAATCACAGATAGCTCAAATGCCTAGCATTTAGTTTACCAATTCTCCATTATACTTAGACATCTCGCATGTCTTATAATGAATACATGATTCTACGATCATTCTCAGGCATCTCAATGCCCTACAATGGTCATATACATCCAGTACCCCATATACATTGTAAGAGTTATCCTACTCTAGTGTCACTCACGCTTGTGGCGGAGATATCAAGATTTGTTCGTTCCTTGGCTATATCAACATATATATATAACCATACTCACAATTATTCAATGCAATCAAAATACATTATGCATTTCACAAATGCTCTCATATAAAGAAATGCTCGTACGTCGCACGTACCTTAAATCCTCGTAGTCCAAGCCAAACCTTGCTTGGGTTCCATGCCCCGAGGAACGATGTGCTAACACGATAAATAATTCACAATTATTTACGAACATTTAACCCATGCTCAAGCACATCCATAACCCTCAAAAAAAAATTGTCAACACACGACAATTAACCATTTAAAAGACCCGGGGCAGGGCACATGCAGGGAGGGAAAACGAATGGGACATTATCGAAAATTGTTCAAGAACACCCTTCAAATTTTCGAACCCTTAACCTCACAATTCGAACCCAAACTAAGCACCATAATACATCTAAAACATGTAATAAACGACCCATAACAAGAATCACCACCCCCCTGCCCAAACCCCCAAATTCGAACCCCAAACCCTACAAAATTAGGGAAATATTTCGAACCAATCAACACAAAAATGCAGGGAATTACATGAGAAGCATGAAAAAGGGGTAAGGAAGGTTACCCATACGAAGATCGGAAGGAAAATCGCTCAAAAACGAAGAACCCTATAATTTGGGCATCTGCGCTGTTCTGCAAAATCCGAACGCAAAACGCGACGAAACTTCGAATTGCCGGTGTGGAAAGCTGCGCCTGGACGAGACGAAGCCAACGGTGGGTCGGACGCGCCGGATGGCGGCCGGACGACGGCGGGCACAGCGCTTTTACGCGCGGGGGTTGTGGGAAATCGGGGAGCCGACGGGGAGAGAGAGAGAGACGGCTGGAGGAAGGAAATAATTTTTAAAATTAAAATCTCGGGTTCAACTGGTATTTATAGCAAAAATACCCCGAAATACTAATAGCCCCACAAATACATCATGATTCATTAAAAATCATCTGTTTTCAAAAACTCTCTCTCTAACTCCAAAACCCCCTACCGGTGCCCACACAAAGCACCCCTGATCCCAAGTCACAGTAAAAACCCAACTCATAGGTTTTTCTCCGAAATGATAATACAATCTCAACCTCGGGATCCAACGATCCCAACTACCCAAATAAACGAGCCCAGAAGGCCCAACACCGCGATTAAACTCCAAATCGCCACGTAAACAACTTTAGGGGTTATTAACACTCCGGGATTAACATCTATAATCCTTGGTCATCACAAATATCCCCCACTAAAAGAATTTTGTCCTCGAAATTAGCACCGGTGTATCATGTAACACCCAGGCTACACAACAACATGAAGCCATAATCTCGATTCTTGACCATATCAGAATCGTCTTAAAAAAAAACGCGAGGATACCTACCTCACATCAAACTCTGAAACAGAGCGACTTACCAAAACCAACATATCACCCAAGAGGTAAAACGTACCTCGATGCGGTTCATCCCAAAAGTCAGTCTCTCATGACTGCAAAACAACCAATACTTACGACTCTAGATCGGACAGTCATCCTTAGTTCTAATACAACTAGTAAGAACGCATCCTGAATGACACCTCAACCGTGAGAACGTTGACCTCGTGTCAAACTCTGGAGTGGAATAGACTTCCAAATCCATCATAACGTCAAAGAGCGTCAGCACAGCTCAACGCTAATAATCCAAAAGCAGTTAGTCAACTGAAACTGCAAGGATTCGAATCGCTCCCGATTCCATCGTAGATATCATTCAAAGACATCTCTATCATGACTCACGATGTCTAACATACATCGTTACGAGGGAAACACTAGTATACCACGATGTACACATACCAAACCTGGTTTCCACTTTCAAAACTTTTCCATCGAAGGAGCAGTCGCATCATTGCAACTCAATTTGGGCAACTCACGGCCACAGATTCATACAAAAGACATCTCACAAGATGTCTACCTCCGGATGTTCCAAGAATCACATCCTGATCATAATTAAACAATCGAGACTCCACAGAGTTTAAAAATTCTGAACGGACATGCAATAAACCCATTGTATCCTCAACGCTTGTGTCGTCAGCGACACCCAACAAATCCGAATTCCTGCCATCCCTTGATAATCCTAGGATTTAACAATCCAAACTTGGGAAGGCTATCGAAAACTCGAAAGAAACACCAACAAGGAAATACCTTAACCCACACAAGATAATCCCTCCTCAAAGGGAGTCAACTAACTTCACGATTATTCCTCATAATTTATCATGCCATGGAGATTCCCAATCTCAAGGTGTTCCATATCTCTCATCAGAGATTTAACCACCCAAACACAGCATAACTCTATGCTTGACAAAAAGAAATCGATGACTGGCATCCGTATACTCGCCGGTATACCTGCCTAAGCACAGACACTACATGCATACTCAATGCACTTGGCTCGGGTATCTACAACATACCCCTAAGCCCCAAACACAACCGTCAATTCTGAGTCATTCCCATCCAGTGGAGAATGATAATCGACGATCAACAACACAGCGTGATTCCCAAAATCAACACCACATGCACCAACTTACCGAATCTTGCAAAGATTCCCAAATAGGTATAATACTACCTCCTTCCCCACAAGGGAAGTGCCATCGAACTCGAGATCTACTAGTCTTGAACCACCGTTTGGAAAAACTGGATACAATAACACCCATTGCATCCCAAATACACGGATTCCCCAGATCGAGTCAACGACGAGTTGATGACTCTCTTGTTGGTACTCCAACATTATGAGCTGTCCCAGACAAGTCTCACCAAGATTAAACATAAACGTATGCATGTTTCAGTGAGGCATGCACAATCTCAACCTCAAATGACGTGGTGACTACTAGAGTCCACCACAATCCACATCGTATCACCTTACGATTTGCTAAACTTGGTTCCAACGAGTAGTATAAAGGCTCTAGCAAGCCCATCATGGTACTGCACACACGCGGCAGACAAACTAGTCGCTGCCTCTCTAGGTTCACCTCAAACCTACCAATAAGATGGACGTTTCCGCACGGCATACCACACCGTGGGAAGAAAGTCAATAGAGTAGTGGGTCTGTACCCAACGTTCCTCTAATGCCGATACACCCTGGACACTCCAGTGTCCCTATGTACTTAACGTACCTGATCCTAATCCTTTAGGACTCATTTTACACCCTCAAGGGTGGTGTGACCATGTCTACCACATGTCATATCGATAGAAAGCGAGTAATTTCCTCCATGATTACTCATGTCGTCAAATTACATGGCCAGAAAGCCATTCCAACGAGCATACCTCAAGGGTATCACCACTCGTAATATGATCACCTCAAACATATGCTGCGGTACAATCACATGTACAGCGCATCCAACCCTTTCTCGAGCGACCCGCTCGGTATAAGGGTCACGTCAACTGGTGACGTAGACACCACCTTGTGCTCGGCACTGGGACCCAAATCATACAACTGAATACGTATACTCAACGCATTGTTCATCGTAACGATGATGCATGTAAAAAAAAAGGACATCGCCTACACCATCGTCATCGTCATCCCGTGACGACACATGCCCACTCATGGCATCTAAGGCATCGTCAACTAGTGACGATACATGTCAACAATGACATCTAAACAACCCAGTCAACTCGTGACGGTCCATGTACATCAACGTATGTCATCCATCATCATGCTAGTAAAATAGTCATATAAAAAAAATGCATATCAACGCATGCCAGCTATAATAATGCTAATAGAATAGCAATATCCCATACCTCATCGCTAACAAGATAGCGGCATACCTGTCTCCGTCACTCAATAATAGTGCATAATCAGCACCCATCGCTCGAAGGCGGCAAAATCCTGTGCTGAGTACATAGCGGCACAATCCATCGCTATAGAATAGACGGCATGATACCTCGTCATATAATAAGTGGCATGAAACCTCGCTATACACCTGAGCATGAATCATCGTCCACATAATAGCGGAAAGAGGCATCGCTATCAACATATCCGGCGGCACGAATCATCGCCAATCCTCATAGAAGAATGAGTCATCGTAAATCATCATATACATATGATCAACGGCATGAACCATCATCAACCGACACAGCGGAATGTCTCATCGCTATAGATGTGTCTGGCGGTATGAATCATCGCCCATCATCATAGAGGAATGAATCATCATCATCGACACAGCGGAATACATCGTCGCTATCATCCGTGTCCTCATAAAGAAATGAATATAAATCGACACAGCGGAATACATCACCGCTATCATCCGTGTTCTCATAAAGAAATGAATATAAATCGACACAGCGGAATACATCATCGCTATCATCCGTGTCCTCATAAAGAAATGAATATAAATCGACACAGCGGAATACATCACCGCTATCATCCATGTCCTCATAAAGAAATGAATATAGATCGACATAGTGGAATACATCACCGCTATCATCCGTGTCCTCATAAAGAAATGAATATAGATCGACATAGTGGAATACATCACCGCTATCATCCGTGTCCTCATAAAGAAATGAATCATCACAACAAGCGGCATCTCATCCTCACTTCTTCATACAAGCGGTATCTCATCCTCGCTTCGTATGGAATACCCCGCCTCCATGTGCAAGCGAGCCTCCCTCCTCCCGCTCCACATTTTTAGCGGTATAAGCATAAGCTTCTTCATACAAGCGGTATCTCATCCTCGCTTCGTATGGAATACCCCGCCTCCATGTGCAAGCGAGCCTCCCCCCTCCCGCTCCACATTTTTAGCGGCATAAGCATAAGCTTCTTCATACAAGCGGTATCTCATCCTCGCTTCGTATGGAATACCCCGCCTCCATGTGCAAGCGAGCCTCCCCCCCTCCCGCTCCACATTTTTAGCGGTAAAAATGTAAGTATAAAAATTCTCACTGTGATAAACAAGACTCCTGGAATGTATAATCATCATTCCTTTTTATACTCCATATTTCCTGTAACCTGCAACCATCATGGTTAGCAACAATAGCCATATACGCTATGCATCAAACATTCAATGCATATATGCAACCACTTGCAAGTCAATACGTATACCAAGACATGTTACCTCGGAAATATCCCTTTACCTGATTTTCTTACAAAATCAGATTCCTTGGCACGTAACACACGGAGTGCCAGACATCACTATTAATGCCATCCTATCGTGTTCCACACGATTCCTGCAACCACAATGGTTAGCAATATCACTTTTCATATCATAAAAGCACATAAACAATTAGTTATGTCGTACAACATTAATGCGATCATGAATAAATATGTGCTATCAATAACTTCCTAGGCCCTTAACAGCCCTAATGAGCAACCACTGCTCTGATACCACTAATGTAAGGACCCCAAGCCCTTAACCCTTGATTAGTGTATTAATCAATATGTGTGGCACATGCTTTCAATAAGAATCGATCGAGAAACTCAGATGATACTTTACCATTGAATGGCAAATACAAAATTTTCTTTAATACTCAATGTTATAAGATCATCATCCTAACAACACTTAGACTCATAAAGTTCGCCCATTACCATCCCCTTTACACCACTTTTTATATTGTGGACTTTTTATAAAAATTTGGGCAGAGTCTCCCCATAAATTGAGCTATCCCGAAACAAAAGCACATCACATAATATAATTCCCGGCCATGGAATACAGAATACTCAACAGAATACAGAACACGAAGTAAATTCCCAGCCAGGGAAGACACCACACAATTAGACAACTAAAGTGGGTTTCAACACCCACATAATACACCAATGACTCTCATATCATTAGCAATTCTACCCTTAATTGCATGCATATAGAATGAAAGAGAGGAAGGCTCATGCCTTTATATACAACCCATATACAAGTATAACCGTGCTCACATGCGAGCATCATAAATGTGTATATAACCCTCGGGTGTGTATAAGTACCCTATACGATACCGTGCTCCATCACGCCCTGGTACCACGATCCTGGGAGTAAATCCAATCAACAGCTTGAGCTCAACTCCAAAGCCATCGATGTACCTGTTCACCTGCCCCAACAGAGACAGCCCCCAACGGGGTGAGCATACCAATATACAAAATCCCATAATCACAATAATGAAATTCATAATTTACAACAAAAGTAAATACTAATGAATTTTAAATGATACTCCCTGGATGGCAAAGTCCTCATCCGGGATTCCGTGTACTGTCCCTGTTCTCACAATCATCAAACTCATCAAATCTCAAAATCAGTAAATCAACACATTGATTTAACTCATCGCATGCCTAATTCTCGAATATCAATATATAGCGATTCCAAATTCATTATATAGGCAAATATGGATATCTTAATAACAAATACTGATTTCTCAACCTCGCTATCAATCACAGATAGCTCAAATGCCTAGCATTTATTTTACCAATTCTCCATTATACTTAGACATCTCGCATGTCTTATAATGAATACATGATTCCACGATCATTCTCAGGCATCTCAATGCCCTACAATGGTCATATACATCCAGTACCCCATATACCTTGTAAGAGTTATCCTACTCTAGTGTCACGCACGCTTGTGGCGGCGATATCAAGATTTGTTCGTTCCTTGGCTATATCAACATATATATAACCATACTCACAATTATTCAATGCAATCAAAATACATTATGCATTTCACAAATGCTCTCATATAAAGAAATGCTCGTACATCGCACGTACCTTAAATCCTCGTAGTCCAAGCCAAACCTTACTTGGGTTCCATGCCCCGAGGAAAGATGTGCTAACACGATAAATAATTCACAATTATTTACGAACATGTAACCCATGCTCAAGCACATCCATAACCCTCAAAAAAAAATTGTCAACACACGACAATTAACCATTTAAAAGACCCGGGGCAGGGCACATGCAGGGAGGGAAAACGAATGGGACATTATCGAAAATTGTTCAAGAACACCCTTCAAATTTTCGAACCCTTAACCTCACAATTCGAACCCAAACTAAGCACCATAATACATCTAAAACATGTAATAAATGACCCATAACAAGAATCACCACCCGCCTGCCAAAACCCCCAAATTCGAACCCCAAACCCTACAAAATTAGGGAAATATTTCGAACCAATCAACACAAAAAGGCAGGGAATTACATGAGAAGCATGAAAAAGGGGTAAGGAAGGTTACCCATACGAAGATCGGAAGGAAAATCGCTCAAAAACGAAGAACCCTAGAATTTGGGCATCTGCGCTGTTCTGCAAAATCCGATCGCAAAACGCGACAAAACTTCGAATTGCCGGTGTGGAAAGCTGCGCCTAGACGAGACAAAGCCAATGGCGGGTCGGACGTGCCGGATGGCGGCCGGACGGTGGCGGGCGCAGCGCTTTTACGCGCGGGGGTTGGGGGAAATCGGGGAGCCGACGGGGAGAGAGAGAGAGACGGCTGGAGGAAGAAAATGATTTTTAAAATTAAAATCTCGGGTTCAACTGGTATTTATAGCAAAAATACCCCGAAATACTAATAGCCCCACAAATACATCATGATTCATTAAAAATAATCTGTTTTCAAAAACTCTCTCTCTAACTCCAAAACCCCCTACCGGTGCCCACAGAAAGCACCCCTGATCCCGAGTCACACTGAAAACCCAACTCATAGGTTTTTCTCCGAAATGATAATACAATGTCAACCTCGGGATCCAACGATCCCAACTACCCAAATAAACGAGCACAGAAGGCCCAACACCGCGATTAAACTCCAAATCGCCACGTAAAACAACTTTAGGGGTTATTAACACTCCGGGATTAACATCTATAATCCCTGGTCCTCACAGATCTGATCAGGGGATTCAGTGGATCTTTTATGGGAATGGTTCTCGTCCGAAGATCCCTTTGATTTCAGCTGTTAAAATGTCACGGTTATTGGAACGTGGCCATAAAGGTTACCTGATCTACGCCGTTGATATAGCGGAAAAGAAGAAAGAGCTGAAGATTGAGGAAATACTTGTGGTTGCAGAATTTACTGATGTATTCCCTGATGAGATTCCAGGGTTCCCGCCCATTAGAGATGTTGAATTTGGAATTGAGTTACTACCGGGGACTTCTGCTATTTCTCGAGCCCCTTATAGAATGGCGCCGGCGGAATCGAGGGAACTGAAGGTGCAATTACAGGAACTCCTTGATAAGGGATACATACGTCCGAGTGTATCGCCTTGGGGTGCACCGGTTTTATTTGTCAAGAAGAAGGACGGTTCAATGCTGTTGTGCATCGACTAGCGACAATTGAATAAGGCGACAGTTAAAAATAAGTACCCTCTTCCAAGGATTGATGATCTGTTTGATTAGTTGCAGGGCACGAGACTCTATTCTAAGATTGATTTGAGGTCTGGTTATCATCAAATTTGTGATGCCCCGAAATAAATTATATGCAATTTGAGCATTAATGATGTTTATATGATGAATTAGGTGGTAATTGATTTATGTGTTGGGTAATGAAGTGTTAACATGATTTAATTTTATTGATTTCCAATTATGAGGAAAGCATGATTTTAGTGGAAGTTGAATGCATTTTTGTAAATGCTTTTAAAATACCATGTCGGAGTATTTTATACTTCATGTTAAGTTTGGGGTACAAATTTTAATTAAAATTACACAACCCCTTTTAACCCCCATTATACCCACCTTTTTCCTACACTTTATCTCACTTTACCCTTTTACACTCTAAATCCCCAAACCACTCCCAAACCCTACCACTTACCCATTTTCGAAATCCTCCAAGGAAGGAGAAGGAAAGTCCCACAAAACTTGTGTTTGTGTGATTTTTGTCAAGTTTTGGAGTTTTCAAGAGGTATGGAACCCTTCCTAAAGTTTTGATGATGTTTGGATTTGAAATGGGGTGATTTTGAAGTGATTTATGTGGGTTTGTTTTGGGTATTTGTCATATATGTTTGGGGTATGACATTTGAAGTGTTTTATGTGGGTTTTAGTGGGTTATGATGATGTTAGTATTGTGGGAAAGTTTGGATTCGAATGGCTTGAGGTAGAGCTTGAAAAATGCTCATTAATGGCGATTTTTCGATGTACAGGGACTGGGATCGGGAGGCAGCAGTGGCGCCAGTAGCATTTGGCAATCGATCGCCACCTTTGGGCGATCGATCGGTGAGGCTGGCGATCGATCGTGCCAAAAGTGGCGATCGATCGCCAAGATGTGAATTTTTGAGCCTCGTCCAGTATGATCTCGCGATCGATCGGGCCTGGGCGGCGATCGATCGCGAGGTATAAAAATGTGTATTTTTGATGTCTTTGTGGGATTTTTGGATATTGGACTATGATTAGCTTCTAATATCGATTTATATGGTTATGTAGAACCATCCCAGGTACCCACAACATCAAGGAGATAAAGTTCTCCAACTCCTCCACTTTTGGAATTAAGGTACGTAAGAAACGTACGGGCATCGGACGGTAAACCATACTCCTACATATGATGTTTATGATAATGATTATGATAAGTGAGTTTATGATATGATGTTTATGATGATGATTATGATAAGTAAGTTTATGATGATGATGGTTATGATGATGTTTATGATAAGTAAGTTATGATGATGATGTTTATGATGATGATTGCTATAAGTAAGGTTATGATAATGTTTATACGATGTTTGTTTAATGATACGATGTTTATGATATGGTAAGATGCCATACGATAGGGTAAGACGCCCATATGGTAAGATGCCATACGATAGGGTAAGCGCCCATAGGGTAAGATGCCCTCGTGGTAAGATGCCACACGATGTTTATGATATGGTAAGATGCCATATGACAGGGTAAGATGCCCACGTGGTAAGATGCCACACGATGTTTATGATATGGTAAGATGCCATACGATAGGGTAAGATGCCCATATGCATGACTATGAAACAGGGACAACTAAGTGTGTTAATACGATTAACCAAGAAGTATATGTTACGATTATTTTCATGCATTTATTTATATGCCATTGCCTTATGATGTTAAGAAATGATGTACATGCTCATGATGGGTTGTTCCTGTAGGTACACTTTTGGACTGAAGGGCCTAGGGTCGGGTTGAGGCAGTGAGCTAAAAAGAACAAGATGAATATGGGATGCAGGATTTTTGGATAGTCTCTACTCTAGGAGTAGTATAATTCTATCGCCTTAACATTCATTTGAGAATGTAATTAATTAAGTTTGAAATTTCATTTTTTGGCCTGTAATCTTATTAGCTCAAAGCTACAACCGGTGCCCTAAGAGGTTATAAATGCATTTTTAGTCCCTAATATGTTGTTAAGATGATGTTAAGGTAGGAAGACCCTACATTAGTGGTATCAGAGCAGTGGTTAGATAACCCGGGCATGAGCGAAGGGTAGCCTTAGCAATGAGTTGGCTAGGTAATTCTTTTTAAACATGTTATGTGCATAAGTTACATATGAAGTATATGATGTTACACTAACATGTTTGATTATCTAACATGTCAGTGTCAGATTATGCTCTTCATTACTGTTCCTTGCTCAGATATGTGCCTCATATCGCCACAAGTACTCAAGCAAAGATGAGGAACTTCATGAAGGGCTTGAGGCCGGAACTGTATGACAGGGTGATCACTTATGGCCCTGCTTGCTTTGATGATGCACTTTCGCGGGCTGAGCTAGCCGAGCTAGGGGTTGGTGCATACCCTGATACTGTGCCACCTCCAGCACCCCCTCAGAAATCTACTTCTGACAATTTAAAGCCGAGGGGTGATCAGTTCAAGCCAAGCGGGAACACATCGGCTTCGAGGTTCAGTGGTAAGAGACCCGATAATCGTTGGAAGGGAAGTCATAGGAATGATGCCCCATCTGGAAGAGGGCAGTCTCAGGGAGACAGATTCGGGAAGGTCCAGTGCACTCTTTGTGGGCAACCACAATTGGCGAAAGACTGTGTAGGATGTTATGTTTGTGGCGACAAAGGCCACTTTGCTCGACAGTATCCCAATAGGGGAAGGCAACAGAACTCTGCGGGGAGGCCTGCGGACAGAGCAGCACAGCACAGACCCCCTTTTGCACCGAGGCAGTATGGAGGTCAACCCATGGGGCCACCTCAAGGGCAAGTCTATGCATTGACGAGGGAGCAGGCTACAGTAGCTCCGGAGGAGGTTATAGCGGGTACGTGTCTTTTATTTACGCACCCTGCTTTTATATTGATCGACACAGGTGCATCACACTCTTTCGTGTCGACAAGTTTTGTGGAGAGGCAACACATATGAACTTCTCCGTCACCCACGCCTCTTATAGTCTCGACCCCCGCTGGGAGAAGTATGATTACTGATAAGATTGTCTATGATGTCCTCATTTATTTTGAGGATAACGAGCTAAGGTCAATTTTGATTGTCCTGGGGATGTCGGACTTTGACTGCATTGCAGGCATTGATGTTCTGAACATGTATCAGGCAGTTGTGAACTGCAGGCAGAGGACTGTCTGATTCAGATCTGATAGGGGAGTCCAGTGGACATTCTTTGGGGATGGTTCTCGTTCTAAGATCCCATTGATATCTATTGTCAAGATGGCGCAGTTGTTGGAACGAGGCCATAGAGGATATCTCATCTATGTTGTTGATACTTCTGAAAAGAAAGAAGAATTAAAGGTTGAGGATGTGCCCGTAGTGGCGGAGTTTCCTGATGTCTTTCCGGAAGAGATTCCAGGATTCCCACCGACGAGAGAGGTCGAGTTTGGGATTGAGTTACTACCGGGGACGTCTGCCATTTCTCGTGCCCCATATAGGATGGTACCAGCGGAGTTAAGGGAGTTAAAGATTCAGTTGCAAGAGCTCCTTGATAAGGGCTATATACGCCCTAGCGTATCGCCCTGGGGTGCGCCAGTTTTGTTTGTTAAGAAGAAAGATGGTTCGATGCGGCTGTGCATCGATTATAGACAACTGAACAAAGCCACAGTGAAGAATAAGTATCCACTTCCGAGGATCGACGATTTGTTTGATCAGTTACAAGGTACGAGGCTCTACAGTAAGATCGATCTGAGGTTGGGGTACCATCAGATTCGAGTAAGAGAAGATGATGTTCAGAAGACAGCCTTCAGGACTAGATATGGGCACTATGAATTCCTAGTCATGCCTTTTGGAGTGACGAATGCCCCAGCTATTTTTATGAGCCTGATGAACAAGGTGTTCCAACCGTATTTGGATCAGTTCGTCATTGTTTTCATTGACGATATACTCATTTACTCCCGGACCGAAGAAGATCATGTAAGGCACTTGAGGACAATACTTCAGATCCTTAGGGATCATCAGTTGTATGCAAAGCTCAGCAAGTGCGAATTCTGGTTGAGCAGTGTAGTGTTCTTGGGTCATGTTATATCTAGCAGCGGGATATCTGTAGACACCAGGAAGGTTGAAGCTGTGATGGAGTGGGCTGCACCCACTTCTGTACCCGAGATACGGAGCTTCCTTGGCTTAGCAGGTTATTACCGACGTTTTGTCGAGGGATTTTCTAAGATCGATAAGCCGCTGTCATAGCTGACTCAGAAAGGAGTCCCATTCTTTTGGTCCGAAGCTTGTGAGGAAAGCTTCCAAGAATTGAAGCATCGTTTGACGACAGTGCCAGTGTTGGCGATTCCTTCTGAGAATAAGAGGTTTGCCTTGTACACAGACGCATCATTGCAGGGTTTGGGATGTGTATTGATGCAGGAGAAGCACGTGGTGGCTTATGCTTCGAGGCAATTGAAGCCTCATGAGACCAGATACCCAGTTCATGATCTGGAACTGGCGGCCATCATTTTCGCCTTGAAGATTTGGCGGCATTATCTCTATGGTACTTCGTTTACCATCTATACGGACCATAAGAGTTTGAAATTCTTAGTCACCCAAGCGGAACTGAATATGAGGCAAAGAAGATGGATGGATTTACTCAAGGATTATGACTGTGAGATTGAGTACCATCCTGGTAAAGCAAATTTGATAGCAGACGCCCTAAATCGGAAAGTGAGGAGTACTGCTGAGGATGCTATGTGTTTGTCGGCTTTGATGACTTCTTACTGCCATCTGGGCTATGATTTTGTTGTGGACACGCGCCGGTGCGAGTGTCAACCTTGTTGGCTGAGCCAGACATATTTGAAGCTATCAGGAAAGCCCAGAGGTCGGATGATGAGGTTCAAAGATGGTCATCGATAGTACTTCAAGGACAACCATCAAAGTTCAGAGTGGCAGAAGATGATTCCTTGAGACTGGGCAACCGATGGGTAGTCCCAGATACACCAGAGTTGCGTAGAGGAATATTGGAGCGAGCTCATAGTAGTCGGTTCAGTATCCACCCAGGAGGAAGGAAGATGTATAAGGACCTCTGTGGCCAGTTTTGGTGGAGAAGGATGAAGCGTGATGTGATCGCTTTTGTTAAGAGATGTTTGATCTTCCAGCAAGTAAAGGCAGAGAGGCAGAGGCCTGGTGGCGAGCTGAAGAGCTTGGAAGTACCTAAATGGAAGTGGGAGCATATCTCTATGGACTTTGTGACCCACTTGCCAAGGACGGCCTCAGGATTTGATGCGATCTGGGTGATCGTGGATAGGCTGACGAAGGTAGCTCATTTCATCCCGTACTGTATGACTTTCACATATCTAAAGATGGCCCAATTATATGTACGGGATGTAGTGAGGTTACATGGGGTTCCAGTCTCGATTGTGTATGATAGAGACCCAATGTTTACTTCACATTTCTGGGAGGGTCTCAAGGAAGCTTTGGGCACAGAAGTGAGACTGAGTACAGCGTATCACCCTCAGACTAACGGCCAAACAGAGCATACCATTCAGACGCTCGAGTACATGTTGAGGGCATGTGTATTGGAGTTTGATACTCCGTGGCAAGATTCTATACCACTGGTAGAGTTCTCCTATAATAATAGCTATCAGGCGAGCATTCAAATGGCCCCTTTTGAAGCTCTCTACGGACGACGATGTAGGTCACCGCTGTGTTGCGAGGACTTGACTAGTAAAGCGGTCGGAGGACCGGATATGATTAAGGGAATGGAAGAAAAGATTAAGATGATACGCCAAAAGATGAAAGCAGCTCAGGATAGGCAAGCAGCCTATGCCAATAAGCGACGGCGACATCTAGAATTTCAAGTGGGAGACAAGGTCTTCTTGAAGATCTCACCCTTCAGGGGTGTAGTTCGTTTTGGTATGCGGGGAAAGTTATCTCCGAGGTAAGTTGGGCCGTATGAAGTATTGCAGCGTATCGGTACTTTGGCCTACCGTTTGGCTCTACCGCCGTCTCTATCTGGTATTCAGGATGTCTTTCATGTCTCTATGTTGCGGAAGTATGAGCCAGATCCGTCTCATGTATTGCAGCCTACTGAAGTGCAGTTGGACTCAGATGTATCCTACGTAGAACTACCGGTCAGAATTCTGGATCGAGAGGATCGCAGACTACGAATCAAGGTTATACCGATGGTCAAAGTTCAGTGGGATCGTCGGGGTGTCGAGGAGGCTACGTGGGAGACGGAACGGCATATGATGCAGCATTACCCGAAACTATTTTCTGGTATGATTTATGTTTAGTTTCATTTTGGGTAAGTGCATGCGATTTCGAGGACGAAATCTTATAAGTAGGGGAGTACTGTGATGCCCCGAAATAAATTATATGCAATTTGAGCATTAATGATGTTTATATGATGAATTAGGTGGTAATTGATTTATGTGTTGGGTAATGAAGTGTTAACATGATTTAATTTTATTGATTTCCAATTATGAGGAAAGCATGATTTTAGTGGAAGTTGAATGCATTTTTGTAAATGCTTTTAAAATACCATGTCGGAGTATTTTATACATCATGTTAAGTTTGGGGTACAAATTTTAATTAAAATTACACAACCCCTTTTAACCCCCATTATACCCACCTTTTTCCTACACTTTATCTCACTTTACCCTTTTACACTCTAAATCCCCAAACCACTCCCAAACCCTACCATTTACCCATTTTCGAAATCCTCCAAGGAAGGAGAAGGAAAGTCCCACAAAACTTGTGTTTGTGTGATTTTTGTCAAGTTTTGGAGTCTTCAAGAGGTATGGAACCCTTCCTAAAGTTTTGATGATGTTTGGATTTGAAATGGGGTGATTTTGAAGTGATTTATGTGGGTTTGTTTTGGGTATATGTCATATATGTTTGGGGTATGATTTTTGAAGTGTTTTATGTGGGTTTTAGTGGGTTATGATGATGTTAGTATTGTGGGAAAGTTTGGATTCGAATGGCTTGAGGTAGAGCTTGAAAAATGCTCATTAATGGCGATTTTTCGATGTACATGGACTGGCGATCGATCGCCTATTTTTGGCGATCGATCGCGAGCCAGCAGTGGCGCCAGTAGCATTTGGCAATCGATCGCCACCTTTGGGCGATCGATCGGTGAGGCTGGCGATCGATCGTGCCAAAAGTGGCGATCGATCGCCAAGATGTGAATTTTTGAGCCTCGTCCAGTATGATCTCGCGATCGATCGGGCCTGGGCGGCGATCGATCGCGAGGTATAAAAATGTGTATTTTTGATGTCTTTGTGGGATTTTTGGATATTGGACTATGATTAGCTTCTAATATCGATTTATATGGTTATGTAGAACCATCCCAGGTACCCACAACATCAAGGAGATAAAGTTCTCCAACTCCTCCACTTTTGGAATTAAGGTACGTAAGAAACGTACGGGCATCGGGTGGTAAATCATACTCCTACATATGATGTTTATGATGATGATTATGATAACTGAGTTTATGATGATGATTATGATAAGTAAGTTTATGATGATGATGTTTATGATGATGGTTATGATAAGTAAGTTATGATGATGATGTTTATGATGATGATTGCGATAAGTAAGGTTATGATAATGTTTATACGATGTTTATTTAATGATACGATGTTTATGATATGGTAAGATGCCATACGATAGGGTAAGACGCCCATATAGTAAGATGTCATACGATAGGGTAAGACGTCCATAGGGTAAGATGCCCTCGTGGTAAGATGCCATACGATGTTTATGATATGGTAAGATGCCATACGATAGGGTACGATGCCCACGTGGTAAGATGCCACACGATGTTTATGATATGGTAAGATGCCATACGATAGGGTAAGATGCCCATATGCATGACTATGAAACAGGGACAACTAAGTGTGTTAATACGATTAACCAAGAAGTATATGTTACGATTATTTTCATGCATTTAATTATATGCCATTGCCCTATGATGTTAAAATGATGTACATGCTCATGATGGGTTGTTCCTGTAGGTACACTTTTGGACTGAAGGGCCTAGGGTCGGGTTGAGGCAGTGAACTAAAAAGAGCAAGATGAATATAGGATGCAGGATTTTTGGATAGTCTCTACTCTAGGAGTAGTATAATTCTATCGCCTTAACATTCATTTGAGAATGTAATTAATTAAGTTTGAAATTTCATTTTTTGGCCTGTAATCTTATTAGCTCAAAGCTACAACCGGTGCCCTAAGAGGTTATAAATGCATGTTTAGTCCCTAATATGTTGTTAAGATGATGTTAAGCTAGGAAGACTCTACAAAATTTGGGTTAGAGAGGAAGATGTACAGAAGACAGCATTCCGGACTCGGTATGGACATTACGAGTTCTTGGTTATGCCTTTCGGTGTGACGAACGCCCCGGCTGTCTTTATGGGTCTAATGAATCGGGTGTTCCAGCAATATCTTGACCAGTTCGTCATTGTGTTTATTGATGACATACTTATCTATTCTCGGAGCGAGGAGGAACATGTGAGTCATTTGCGGACGGTGCTCCAGATCCTCAGAGATAATCAGATGTTCGCTAAGCTCAGCAAATGTAAATTCTGGTTGAGTAGTGTGGTATTTCTCGGTCATGTCATTTCTAGGGACGGGATATCAGTAGATCCCAGGAAGGTAGAGGCGGTGATGGAATGGTCTACGCCTACTTCAGTGCCCGGGATGCGGAGCTTTCTTGGTTTGGCCGGATATTACCGGTGTTTTGTCAAAGGATTCTCGAAGATTGCCAAGTCACTGACGCAGTTGACTCAAAAGGGAGTGCCTTTTTATTGGTCTGAGGCCTGTGAACAGAGTTTCCAGGAGTTGAAGCACAGATTGACATCAGCACCAGTGTTGGTGATTCCTACGGAGAACAAGAGATTCGTTCTCTATACTGAGGCATCACTTCAGGGCTTAGGATGCGTGCTGATGCAAGATAAGCATGTGGTAGCTTATGCATCGAGACAGTTAAAGCCGCATGAAACTAGGTATCCAGTTCATGATTTGGAACTGGCGGCTATTATATTTGCTCTGAAGATATGGCGGCACTACTTGTATGGTACTTCATTTACCATTTATACAGATCACAAGAGCCTAAAGTTTCTCTTTACTTAGGCAGAGCTGAACATGAGACAGAGGAGATGGATGGACTTACTCAAAGACTATGATTGTGAGATTGAGTATCATCCCGAGAAAGCTAACCTGACAGCAGACGCCTTGAGCTGGAAAGTGAGGTGTACTGCTGAGGATGTCATGCAGTTGTTAGCCATGATGACCTCCTACTGTTATCTGGGCTATGACTACGATGTGGATGCATCACCTGTACGTGTATCGACCTTATTAGCTGAGCCAGATATTTATGAGAACATCAGGAGAGCTCAGAGATCAGACGAGGAGATACGGAGGTGGTTATCCTTGGTGCGTCTTGGGCAGTCATCGAAGTTTAGGGTGGCTGAAGACGGTTCCTTGAGGCTCGGTAACCGTTGGGTGGTTCCGAATGTGGGGTCTTCCCACCTTAAAAGTGTTATAGTGACATAAGAAGGACTAATTATGCATTAAATAACATCTTAAGGTTCCGGTTGTTACATGAGCTAACAGGATTACAGGCCAAAATACAAAACTTCAAAAATAATTCATTACATTCCCAAAAGAATGTCAACATTTAGATTTACACTACTCCTAGAGTAGATACTAATCATAACTTGAAACCTAAACATTCCTGTGTTCCTCGTAGCTCACTGCCTCAACCCGACCCTTAGTCCTTTAGTCCAAAAGTGTACCTACAGGGACAACACATCATGACATATACAATCTTACTTAACATCATAAAAACATCACAGTAAATGCATGAAATATTGGTTAAGTAAATATGCTGGTTATTAATTAACTTCTTTTTGTTATCCCTGATTCATATTCATGCATATGGGCATCTTACCCTGTGGCATCTTACCACATCATAAACATCGTATGGCCTCTTACCATATGGGCATCTTACCACTTAATAATATCGTATGGCCTCTTACCATATGGGCATCTTACCCTGTGGCATCTTACCACATAATAAACATCGTATGGCATCTTACCATATGGGCATCTTACCCCGTGGCATCTTACCACATCATAAACATCGTATCACATCATTATATAAACATCGTATAAACATCATCATTTCATCGTAAATATTCATGCGATAAATGCATAGTCATAGTGTAGAGATGTGTTTTACCGTCCGATGCCCGTACGTCTCTTACGTACCTTTTTAAATGGAGGAGGAGTCAACAGACTTTATCTCCTTGACTGTGCTGGTACCTGGGATGGTTCTACAAGACCACATAATACCATATTAGATGCCTCAATATCATCTCATACCATAAACTTAACAAAATAAATCATCATTTTATTTTTCAACATGCTGCCTCTCTCGATCGATCGGCCCCAAGGTCTCGATCGATCGAGAAACTGTGCATAAACAGTGCTCAAACACTCTGCCTCGATCGATCGATCGAAATATTTTACCGATCGATCGAGGAGCTTCACCGATCGATCGGAAAATCCTTCGATCGATCGACGCCTGAATTTCAAACCATGCTTAAAAGCTTCTGCCTCGCTCGATCGATCGGTACAAGAATCTCGATCGATCGAGCACTCTGAAAATCGGGATTTTTCCAGATTTTCGAGGACCTCATTTCATATCATCAAATCTACTTCATAACACATCATACTTGCTCAAACAAACATGCTAGGAACTTCATAAAACTTCCATGTAGGTACTTAAATCAAAGGTTTAATAAAACCTAAGCTAACATGCATCATAACATCATCAAAATCTTCAACCTCATCCAACTTTTACAGAAAACAGAGCATGCATCTCTTTGCCCAGATTTTCGAGCACATAGTTTCATAGCCAGAAATCTATCACATAAACATGTAACATGCTCGAACTAACATGCTAGTAGTTACATAATATTACCATTCAATCACCCATACCAAGGTTTCATCCAAACCTATACCTAGCATGCATAAAAATCATCTCACCAAACCCAAACATAACCAAAAACAGAGTACCAAGTCTTACCCCCTTTTTCTCTTCTTTTGGTATGAATTATTGCACACCTTTTACCAAGGTTTTTCTTCCTCTCTCAGCAACCCTTCAGGACGTTTTTGAGAGGGAAAAATGAGGGAAGGAGAAAGATTGGAGGTGGAGTGGTGGGGAAGAGAAGGAGGTATGGGTTGAGGGGAAAGGGGTTGGCAAGTGGGGGTGGCTGAATGATTGGGGGGGTGGTGTGGGTAGGGTGGTCATGTGGTGTTTAATTGTGTCCCGGTATTTAGTACGATGTATTAAAATATCCTCACTCGATATTTTATAACTTCATTTAATTAATACATCCTTTAAAACACCCAACATGCCCCCTAAATCATATATTCTTATCATAATTATAATCCCCCAATTCAAATACACCACAACCCTTAAACATATCATAAATCATCATCGTACCACATAATTACATGACATTTCGGGGGTATTACATTACTCCCCTACTTATAAGATTTCGTCCTCGAAATCCACATGCATCACCATATCGAAACTAAACATAAAGACATACCAGAGAATAGCTCCGTATAGTGCTGCACCATATGCCGTTCCGTCTCCCACGTAGCCTCCTCGACACCCCGACGATCCCACTGAACTTTGACCATCGATATAACTTTGCTTCGTAGTCTGCGATCCTCTCGATCCAGAATTCTGATTGCTCATTCTACGTAGGACACATCTGAGCCTAACTGAACTTCAGTAGGCTGTAAGACATGAGACGGGTCTGGCTCATACTTCCGTAACATAGAAACATGAAAAACACCGTGTATGCCAGATAAATACGGCGGTAGAGCCAAACGATATGCCAAAGTACCGATACGCTGCAAAACTTCATATGGCCCAACATACATCGAAGATAACATTCCCCGCATACCAAACCGAACCACACCCCTGAAGGGCGAGATCTTTAAGAAGACCCTGTCTCCTAACTGGAATTCCAGCGGTCGTCGCCGCTTATTGGCATATGCTGCTTGCCTATCCTGGGCCGCTTTCATCTTTTGGCGTATCAACTTTATCTTGTCTTCCATATTCCTGATCATATCCGGTCCTCCGACCGCCTTGCTAGTCAAGTACTCCCAATACAGCGGTGACCTACATCGTCGTCCATACAGAGCTTCAAAAGGAGCCATTTGAATGCTCGCCTGATAACTGTTATTATAGGAGAACTCCACCAGCGGCACTGAATCCTGCCACGGAGTATTAAACTCCAAAATACATGCCCTCAACATGTCCTCGAGCGTCTGAATGGTACGCTCTGTTTGGCCGTCTGTCTGAGGGTGATAGGCCGTACTCAGTCTCACCTCTGTGCCCAAAGCAGTCTGGAGACCCTCCCAGAAATGTGAAGTGAACCTCGGTCTTTGTCAGACACTATTGAGACTGGAATACCATGCAACCTTACCACATCCCGTATATACATCTGGGCCATCTTCAAGTATGTGAATGACATATTGTAAGGGATGAAATGAGCCGTCTTCATCAGCCTATCTACGATCACCCAGATCGCATTAAATCCTGAGGCCGTCCTTGGCAAGTGGGTCACGAAGTCCATAGATATATGCTCCCACTTCCATTCAGGTACCTCTAAGCTCTTCAACTAGCCACCAGGCCTATGCCTCTCTGCCTTTACCTGCTGGCAGATTAAACATCTTTTAACAAAAGTGATCACCTCACGCTCCATGCGTCTCCACCAGAATTGACCGCATAGGTCTTTGTACATCTTCTTTCCCCCTGGGTGGATACTGAACCGACTACTGTGAGCTCGCTCCAATATTCCTCTACGCAACTCTGGTGTATCTGGGACTACCCATCGGTTGCCCAGTCTCAAAGAATCATCCTCAGCCACTCTGAACTTGGATGGCTGACCCTGAAGTACCAACGACGTCCATCTCTGAACCTCATCATTCGACCTCTGGGCCTTCCTGATTGCCTCAAATATATCTGGCTCTGCCAATAAGGTCGACACTCACACAGGCGACGTGTCTATATCGAAATCATAGCCCGGATGGCAATAAGAAGTCATCAAAGTCGACAAACACATAACATCCTCTGCAGTACTCTTCACCTTCCGACTTAAGGCGTCTGCTATTAAGTTCGCTTTACCGGGATGGTACTCAATCTCACAGTCATAGTCTTTGAGTAAATCCATCCATCTTCTTTGCCTCATATTCAACTCTGCCTGAGTGAATAAGAACTTCAGGCTCTTATGGTCCGTATATATAGTGAAAGACGTGCCATACAAGTAATGCCTCCAAATCTTCAAGGCAAATATGATGGCCGCCAGTTCCAAATCATGCACTGGATACCTAGCCTCGTGTGGCTTCAGCTGCCTCGATGCATAAGCCACCACATGCTTATCTTGCATCAACACACAGCCCAAACCCTGCAGTGACGCATCCGTATACAAGGCAAATCTCTTATTCTCAGACGGAATCACCAACACAGGCGCTGTAGTCAAGCGACGCTTCAGTTCTTGGAAACTTTCCTTACAAGCCTCCAACCAAAAGAAGGGGACTCCTTTCCGAGTCAGCTGTGTTAGGGGTTTGGCGATCTTTGAAAAACCCTCGACGAAACGTCGGTAATATCCTGCCAAACCGAGAAAACTCCGTATCTCAGGTACAGAAGTGGGTGCAGCCCACTCCATCACAGCCTCAATCTTCCTGGGATCCACAAATATCCCACTGCTAGATATAACATGGCCTAAGAATACCACGCTGCTCAACCAGAACTCACACTTGCTGAGCTTTGCATATAGCTGATGATCCCTGAGGATCTGGAGTACTGTCCTCAAGTGCTCCGCGTGTTCTTCTTCAGTCCGGGAGTAGATGAGTATATCGTCAATGAAGACTATGACGAACTGATCCAAAAATGACTGGAACACCCTGTTCATCAGACTCATAAAAACAGCTGGGGCATTTGTCACCCCAAAAGGCATGACTAAGAATTCATAGTGCCCATATCTAGTCCTGAAAGATGTCTTCTGAACATCATCTTCTCTTACTCGAATCTGATGGTACCCCGACCTCAGATCGATCTTACTGTAGAGCCTCGTACTGTGATGACCTGGGATTATAGATGTTAATCTCAGAGTATTAATGACCCCTAAAGTTGTTTTACGTGGCGATTTGGAGTTTAATCGCGGTGTTGGGCCTCCCGAGCTCGTCTATTTGGGTAGTTGGGATCGTTGGATCCCGAGATTGAGATTGTATTCTCATTTCGGTGACAAACCTATGAGTTGGGTTTTGAGTGTGACTCAGGATCTGGGGTGCTTTGTGTGGGCACCGGTATGGGTTTTTGAAGTTAGAGAGAGAGTTTTTGAAAATAGATGATTTTTAATGAATAATGATGTATTTGTGGGGCTATTGGTATTTCGGGGTAATTTTGCTATATATACCAGTTGAACCCGAGATTTTAATTTTAGAAATCATTTCAGCTCCTTGCCCGCCTCTCTCTCTCTCCCCGTCAGCCCTTCCCGTCTCCCCCAACCCTCGCCCGTAAAAACCGTGCGCCCGCGGCCGTCCGGCCACCATACGGCGCGTCCGGACCGCCGTTGGCTTCGTCTCTTCCAGGCGCAACTTTCCACACCAGAAATTTGAAGTTTCGTCGAGATTTACGTTCGGATTTTCCCAGAAAAGCGCAGAGGTCGTTTCTAGGGTTCTTCGATTTTCGATCGATTTCCTTCCGATTTTCGATTGGGTAACCTTCCTTACCCCTTTTTCGTTCTTCTCCTGTAATTCTCTGCCATTTTTGTGATGTTTGGTTTGAATTAATCGCTGCTTGCGTGAGGGTTGTGTTCGATTTTAGGGGTTTTGGCAGGAGGGGCGGTGATTCTTGTTATTGATCGATTATTTCATGTTTTAGATGAATTATGGTGCTTAGTTGGGTTCGAATTGTGATGTTAGGGTTCGAAAATTAAAGGGTGGTTCTTGAACAATTTTCGTTGATGTCTCATTCGTTTCCCTCCCTGCATGTGCCCTGCCCCGGGTCTTTTAAATGGTTAATTGTCGTGTGTTGACAATATTTGTATAAGGGTTATGGGTGTGCTTGAGCATGGGTTTGCATGTTCGTAAATAATTGTGAATTATTTATCGTATTAGCACATCATTCCTCGGGGCATGGAACCCAAGCAAGGTTTGGCTTGGACTACGGAGATTTAAGGTACGTGCGACGTACGAGCATTTCTTTATATGAGAGCATTTGTGAAATGCATAATGTATTTTGATTGCATTAAATAATTGTGCGTATGGTTATATATGTGTTGATATAGCTATGGAGCGACCTAATCTTTACATCGCCGCCATAAGCGTGCGTGATACTATAGTAGTTTAACCTTACAAGATATATGGGGTACTGGATTTATATGACCATTGTAGGGCATTGAGATGCCTGAGAATGACTGTGGAATCATGTAATCATTATAAGACATTTGAGATGTCTGAGTATAATGGAGAATTGGTAAAATAAATGCGAGGCATTTGAGCTATCTATGATTGGTAGCGAAGTTGAGAATCAGTATTAGATATGGAGATATCTATATTTGTATGTATAATGAATTTGGAATCATTAATTATTGATATTTGAGAATCAGGCATGCGATGAGTTAATCAATGTGTTGATTTACTGATTTTTGAGATTTGATGATTGTGAGAACAGGGACAGTACACGGAATCCCGGATGAGGACGTTGCCATCCAGGGAGTATCATTTAAATTCATTAGTATTTACTTTTGTTGTAAATTATGAATTTCATTATTGTGATTTTGGGATTTTGTGTATTGGTATGCTCACCCCGTTGGGGGCTGTCTCTGTTGGGACAGGTGAACAGGTACTTCAATTGTTTTGGAGCTGAGCTCGAGCTGTTGATTGGAGGTACTCCCAGGATCGTGGTACCAGGGCTTGATGGAGCACGGTATCATATAGGGTACTTATATACACCTGAGGGTTATATACATATTCATGATGCTCGCATGTGAGCACGATTATTCTTGTATATGGGTTGTATATAAAGGCATGAGCCTTTCTCTCTTTCATTTTATGTTGCCTGCAATTAGTGGTAGAATTGCTAAATGATATGAGAGTCATTGGTGTATTATGTGCGTGTTGAAACCCACTTTTGTTGTCTTATTGTGTGGTGCTTTCCCTGGCCGGGAATTGTGTTATGTGATGTGCTTTTATTTCGGGATAGCTCAATTTATGGGGAGACTCTGCCCAAATTTTTTTATAAAAGTCCACAATGTAAAAAGTGGCGTAATGGGGATGGTAATGGACGAAATCTATGAGTCTATTTGTTGGTAGAGATGATCTTATAACGTTGAATATTAAAGAAATTTTGTAATTGCCATTCAATGGTAAAGTATCATCTGAGTTTCCCGATTGATTTTTATTAAAAGCATGTGCCACACATAGTGGTTAATACACTAATCAAGGGTTAAGGGCTAGGGGTCCTTACATTAGTGGTATCATAGCAGTGGTTGCTCATTGGGGCTGTTAAGGGCCTAGGAAGTTATTGATAGCACATATTTATGCATGATGGCATTAATGTTGTACTACATGACTAATTGTTTATGTGCTTTTATGATATGAAAAGTGGTATTGCTAACCATTGTGGTTGCAGGAATCGTGTGGAACACGATAGGATGGCATTAATTGTGATGTATAGCACTCTATATGTTACGTGCCAAGGAATCTGATTTTGGTAAGAAAATCAGGGAAAAGAAAGATATGATGTATTGTCTGAGGACAGACTGGGTAGACAACCGACAGTGGAATACTCCGGTATGGTCTCAATTATTATTGAATATACTAATGCGTTTGTTCATGTTATGTTCAAGCAAGGAAGGTACGTAAGCAACATACGGGCATCCCAACGGTAACATGTATTGTGTGTTTATTTATTTAACACAAGGTAGAGCAAGATGTGCATAAGATAGTGCATTATGATATGATACATGTTGATATGCATCGTTTTTGCATATGTATGTTGTGAAATATAAGAGGTGTATTTCACGAGTCAAGGTTATCCTAGTGAGGATTTTAATGCTTACGCGAACTTCCATAAGAAGCGAGGAAGAATTCCGCTTACGTGGATTTCCATAAGAAGCGAGGAAGAATTCCGCTTACGTAGAGAAGTAAGAAGCATTGAAATACACTAATGATAAATGAATCAGGATTGAAGTAAGGATTTAAGAAGTAAAGATATGTCATGACATTACTAAGGAACCATAATTTCATATGTTGATTATTTATGAGTTATGGTTTGTATTTATAATTTATGCATTTACGTTTGCATTCATATTATGTTGAATACGATATTATGATGTGGTAAGATGCCCATATGGTAAGAGGCCATACGATATTATTATGTGGTAAGATGCCCTGGGGTAAGATGCCCATATGGTAAGAGGCCATACGATGTTATTATGTGGTAAGATGCCATGGGGTAAGATGCCCATATGGTAAGAGGCCATACGATACTTATGATGTGGTAAGATGCCATAAGACGTTATGATGTTTACGATGCGGTAAGATACCATATGATGCTATGATGATAATCAATTACGCTAAGATCTAATGATTATGTGCATGAATATTTGAAACAAGGACAATAAAAGTGGGTTAACGTGTTTAACCAGGAAGTATACTTAACTAAGATTCATGCATTTATTAATTGATGTACATCTTTTTATGATTATGGGCGATGATTCATACCGCCAGACACATGTATAGCGATGAGGCATTCCGCTGTGTCGGTTGATGATGGTTCACGCCGTTGGGCATATGTATATGAGGATTTACGATGACTCATTCTTCTATGAGGATTGGCGATGATTCGTGCCGCCGGATATGTTAATAACGATGCCTCGTTCCGCTATTATGTGGATGATGATTCATGCTCAGGTGTATAGCGAGGTTTCATGCCACTTATTATATGACGAGGTATCATGCCGTCGATTCTATAGCGATGGATTGTGCCGCTATGTACGCAGCACAGGATTTTGCCACCTTCGAGCGATGAGTGCTGATTACGCACTATTATCGAGCGACGGAGACAAGTATGTCGCAATCTTGTTAGCGATGAAGTATGAGATATTGCTATTCTGTTAGCATTATTGTGGATGGCATACGTTGATGTACATGGACCGTCACGAGTTGACTAGGTTGTTTAGATGTCATTGTTGACATGTATCGTCACTAGTTGACGATGCCTTAGATGCCATGAGTGGGCATGTGTCACCACGGAATGACGATGACGATGGTGTAGGAGATGTCTTATTTTACATGCATCATCGTTACGATGAACAATGCATTGAGTATACGTATTCAGTTGTATGCCTTGGGTGCCAGTGACGAGCACAAGGTGGTGTTTATGTCACCGATTGACGTGACCCTTATACCGAGCGGGTTGCTCGAGAAATGGATGGACGCGCTGTACATGTGATTGTACCACAGCATATGTTTGAGGTGATCATATTACGAGTGGTGATACCCTTGAGGTATGCTCGTTAGAATGGCTTTTTGGCCATGTAATTTGACGACAGGAGTAATCATGGAGGAAATTACTCGCTTTCTGTCGATATGACATGTGGTAGACATGGTCACACCACCCTTGAGGGTGTAGAATGGGTCCTAAAGGATTAGGATCAGGTTACGTTAAGTACATAGGGACACTAGAGTGTCCTGGGTGTATCGGCATTAGAGGAACGTTGGGTACAGACCCACTACTCTATTGATTTTTTCTTCCCACGGTATGGTATGCCGTGCGGAAACGTCCGTCGTATTTGTGGGTTTGAGGTAAACCTAAAGAGGCAGCGACTAGTTTGTCTGCTGCGTGTGTGCAGCACCATGATGGGCTTGCTAGAGCCGTTATACTGCTCGCTGGAACCAAGTTTGGCAAATCGTAAGGTGATACGATGTGGATTGTGGTGGACTCTAGTAGTCACCACGTCATTTGAGGTTGAGGTTGTGCATACCTCACTGAAACGTTTATACGTTTATGTTAATCTTGGTGAGACTTGTCTGGGACAGCTCATGATGTTGGAGTACCAACAAGAGAGTCATCAAGTCGTTGTTGACTCGATCTGGGGAATCCGTGTATTTGGGATGCAATGGGTGCTATTGTATCCAGGTTTTCCGAACGGTGGTTCGAGACTAGTGGATCTCGAGTTCGATGACACTTTCCTTGTGGGGAAGGAGGTAGTATTATACCTATTGGGAATCTTTGAAAGATTCGACAAGTTGGTCCATGTGGTGTTGATTTTGGGAATTACACCGTGTGTTGTTAATCGTCGATTATCATTCTCCACGGGGTAGGGAATGACTCAGAACTGACGGTTGTGTTTGGGGCTTAGGGATATGTTGTAGATACCTGAGCCAAGTGCATTGTGTATGCATGTAGTGTCTGTGCTTAGGCAGGTATACCGGTGAGTATACGGATGCCAGTTATCGATTTCTTTTTTTGTCAAGCATAGAGTTATGCTATGTTTGGGCGGTTAAATCTCTGATGACTGTGGAATCATGTAATCATTAAAAGACATTTGAGATGTCTGAGTATAATGGAGAATTGGTAAAATAAATGCGAGGCATTTGAGCTATCTATGATTGGTAGCGAAGTTGAGAATCAGTATTAGATATTGAGATATCTATATTTGTATGTATAATGAATTTGGAATCATTAATTAATGATATTTGAGAATCAGGCATGCGATGAGTTAATCAATTTGTTGATTTACTGATTTTTGAGATTTGATGATTGTGAGAACAGGGACAGTACACGAAATCCCGGATGAGGACGTTGCCATCCAGGGAGTATCATTTAAATTCATTAGTATTTACTTTTGTTGTAAATTATGAATTTCATTATTGTGATTATGGGATTTTGTGTATTGGTATGCTCACCCCGTTGGGGGCTGTCTCTGTTGGGACAGGTGAACAGGTACATCAATTGTTTTGGAGCTGAGCTCGAGCTGTTGATTGGAGGTACTCCGAGGATCGTGGTACCAGGGCTTGATGGAGCACGGTATCATATAGGGTACTTATATACACCTGAGGGTTATATACATATTCATGATGCTCGCATGTGAGCACGATTATACTTGTATATGGGTTGTATATAAAGGCATGAGCCTTTCTCTCTTTCATTTTATGTTGCATGCAATTAGTGGTAGAATTGCTAAATGATATGAGAGTCATTCGTGTATTATGTGGGTGTTGAAACCCACTTTTGTTGTCTTATTGTGTGGTGCTTTCCCTGGCCGGGAATTGTGTTATGTGATGTGCTTTTATTTCGGGATAGCTCAATTTATGGGGAGACTCTGCCCAAATTTTTTTATAAAAGTCCACAATGTAAAAAGTGGCGTAATGGGGATGGTAATGGGCGAAATCTATGAGTCTATTTGTTGGTAGAGATGATCTTATAACGTTGAATATTAAAGAAATTTTGTAATTGCCATTCAATGGTAAAGTATCGTATGAGTTTCCCGATTGATTTTTATTGAAAGCATGTGCCACACATAGTGGTTAATACACTAATCAAGGGTTAAGGGCTAGGGGTCCTTACACGTACCCTGCAGTTGGTCAAACAAATTGTGATGCCCCACAATCAATTATATGCAATTTGAGCATTAATGATGGTCATGTGGTTATTTATGTTGGTAGTTAATTTATATGATGGGTAATGAAGTGTTAGCATGATTTAATTATATTGATTACCAATTATGATGAAAGCATGAATTTAAGGGAAGTTTGTAGCATGTTGTAAAATGCTTTTAAAATACCAAGTGGAGTATTTTATACATCATGTTAAGTTTGGGGTACAATTTTTAATTAAATTAAACAACCCCTTTTTAATCCTTTACCCATCACTTGGCCGCTTGAATTCCAAGTAGGAGACAAGGTTTTCTTGAAAATCTCACCCTTCAGGGGTGTGGTCCGTTTTGGTATGCGGGGTAAGTTATGTCGGACCGTATGAGGTGTTACAGCGTATTGGTACATTAGCTTACCGTTTGGCTCTACCGCCGTCTTTATCCGGGATTCATGATGTTTTTCACATTTCTATGCTACGGAAGTATGAGCCAGACCCGTCTCATGTTTTACAGCCTACTGAAGTGCAGTTGGATTCAGATGTATCTTACGTTGAACGACCGGTCAGAATTCTGGATCGTGAGGATCGCAGATTACGAAGTAAAGTTATACCGATGGTCAAAGTTCAGTGGGATCGTCAGGGTGTCGAAGAGGCTACGTGGGAGACGGAACGGCATATGGTGCAGCATTACCCGGAACTATTTTCTGGTATGATTTATGTTTAGTTTCTCTATGGGTAAGTGCATGCGATTTCGAGGACGAAATCTTATAAGTAGGGGAGTAATGTGATGCCCCGAAATCAATTATATGCAATTTGAGCATTAATGATGGTCATGTGGTTATTTATGTTGGTAATTAATTTATATGATGGGTAATGAAGTGTTAGCATGATTTAATTATATTGATTACCAATTATGAGGAAAGCATGAATTTAAGGGAAGTTTGTAGCATGTTGTAAAATGCTTTTAAAATACCAAGTGGACTATTTTATACATCATGTTAAGTTTGGGGTACAATTTTTAATTAAATTAAACAACCCCTTTTTAATCCTTTACCCATCACTTTAACCCCACTTTACCATTCACTTTTTAAAAATCCCCAAAACCACTTCCCAACCCCAAACCCTTCCCATTTTCGAGATCCACCAAAGAAGGAGAAGGAAAGCTTCACAAAAACTTTGTTTGTGTGATCTTTGTTAGGATGTGGAGCCTACAAGAGGTATGGAACCATTCCTAAAAGTTTTATGATGTTTGGTGTTGAAATGGGTTAGTTTTTTATGCTTTATGTGGGTTTGTTTTGGGTATATGTTGTTTATGGTTGGGGTATGATTTTTGAAGTGTTTTATGTGGGTTTTAGTGGGTTATGATGTTATTGAAGTTGTAGGGAAGGTTGGATTTTTAAGGCATGAAGAAAGGTTTGAAAAATGCTCATTAATGGCGATTTTTCGATGTACAGCGACTGGCGATCGATCGCCCATTTTTGGCGATCGATCGCGAGCCGGCAGTGGGCGCCAGTAGCGTTTGGCGATCGATCGCCACCTTTGGGTGATCGATCGGCGAGGCTGGCGATCGATCGCGCCAAAAGTGGCGATCGATCGCCAAGATGCAAAATTTTGAGCCTCGTCCAGTATGATCTCGCGATCGATCGGGCCTGGGCGGCGATCGATCGCGATGTGTAAAAATGTGCATTTTTGATATTTTTGTGGGATTTTTGGATATTGGACCATGATTAGCTTCTAATATCAATTTGTATGGTTATGTAGAACCATCCCAAGTACCCACAACCTCAAAGAGATAAAGCTCTCCGATTTCTCCACTTTTGGGATTAAGGTACGTAAGAAACGTACGGGCATCGGACGGTAAACTATACTCCTACATATGATGTTTGTAATGATAATGTTTATGATGATGATGATGTTTATGATGATGTTTACGACGATGAGTATGATAAGTAAATTATGATAATGATGTTTAAGATGAGCGATGAGTATGATAAGTAAATTATGATGATGATGTTTATGATAAGTGAAGAGGATACGATATCCATGAAGATGATTATGGCAAGTAATGATGATGTTTATATGATGTTTATATCATGATACGATGTCATGATATGGTAAGATGCCATACGATGTTATGATTGGGTAAGACGCCCACATGGCAAGATGCCATACGATGTTTATGATATGGTAAGACGCCATATAACAGGGTAAGACGTCCATATGTATGAATGTAAATCAGGGTCAACAAGAAGAAGTTAACGAATAACTAGCAAGTTTACTTAACTAAGATTTCATACATTTACTGTTATGTTTCTTTTATAATGATTAAGTAAAGATGTGCATGCTCACGATGTGTTGTCCCTGTAGGTACACTTTTGGACAAAAGGCTCAGGGTCGGATTGAGACAGTGAGCTATGAGGAGCGTGAAAGAAATTAGGATGCAGGATTTTTGGGATAGTCTCTACTCTAGGAGTAGTATAATTCTATCGCTTCAACATTCATTTTGAGAATGTAATCAATTAAGTTTGAAGTTTCATATTTTTGGCATGTAATCTTATAGCTCAAACTCCAACCTTAACCTTGAAACGTTATTATATGCAATGTTTAGTCCATTATATGTGTTAAAGATGATGTTAAGGTAGGAGGACCCTACACAAATCATCAATCCTTGGGAGCGGATACTTGTTCTTTACTGTGGCCTTATTCAGTTGCCTATAGTCAATGCATAGACGCATCGATCCATCCTTCTTCTTAACAAACAAAACAGGCGCACCCCAGGGCGATACGCTAGGGCGTATGTAGCCCTTATCAAGGAGCTCTTGCAACTGAGTCTTTAACTCCCTTAGCTCTCCTGGTGCCATCCTATACGGGGCACGAGAAATTGCAGACGTCCCCGGTAGTAACTCAATCCCAAACTCGACCTCTCTCATCGGTGGGAATCCTGGAATCTCCTCTGGAAAAACATCAGAATACTCTGCCACTACGGGCACATCCTCAACCTTTAACTCTTTCATCTTTTCCGTGATATCAACAGCATAAATAAGATATCCGGTATGGCCTCGTTCCAATAACTGTGCCATCTTGACAGCAGATATCAACGGAATCTTTGGACGAGAACCATCCCCATAGAATGTCCACTGGACTCCCAAATCAGATCTTAACCGAACAGTCATCTGTCTACAGTCCACAACTGTGATGTCCGGAATAATTATTAATTATTAAATTGATTTAATTATGATATTTACTTGATGTGTCGGGATTTAAATTTGAGTATCGAATATTGGAGCGGAGTTGAGATAAATAATTCCGGGTCAAACATGTATCGTAAATTAAATTCAAGAGGGGTTTTCTTGCAATAATAAATTGGTTAATTTATTTTGAAAATAATTATTTTGATGGAGATAATAATTGGATGGTTGGGATTTAGTGTAGGGTTAGACTTATATAGACACACTTCTCTCCATTCCACTCACCAACAAATCAATCACCTCTCTTCTCCCTCCCCTCTCCCCCATTTCTTCAACTGTCTTGACCGAATCACGCAATAAGAGCGATGCAACTTCAGGGAAATCTCTCGAAGGATTCATCAGATTTACGGGTAAGATTCTGACTTATTTTTGAAATGGTTAATTTCCCTTGAAGCCACGCTACAGGGTTCGAATTCTTCTGCCTGGTTTTGACGTTGAGATTTGTTGCTGTACCTTTACGTTTTATCGCTTCCTCTGTGTAATTTTGTTGGGTTTTTGCTTGTTGCTCGCTGGTTATGATCGTATTGTGGTGTTAGTTCCTCCCCCCCTCTGGCTCGACGGGTCCAGTTCGAATTCTTGCTGTGTTGAGGGAAGGTTTCGGTCAAAACCTTAGTATTATGCAGGGAGTGGTGTATGGCAGGCGTGTGTGTGCGTGTATTCTGTGTGTGTGCATGTGTTCTGTGTGAGTTAGTGTGTGTATATGTGATGTTCATATATATAATGTATTTCAGCATGTATTTGGGTGAGTGATCAATTTTTCATTTGGGAATTTGGTTTTTGTTGATGGGTTGTGGTTGGAGCAAAGTTTAATTTTGATTGATGAACTTCTACCTTTTGGGGTGTGTGCTAGTTGGATTAAAACCATTGTTTGAGAAGGGAGTTGCATGATTCAACTTTAGGGGCTGTTATTGGACGAAACATAGGGCTTTATCGGGGTTTGAAAATCATGCTTACAAGTTATTTGATAATATGGTTAAGTTGTGTTCAAGTGTTGGCCAAGAACTCTACTTTTGGTATAGTAAGGAAGTCCACTCTTATGGCTTATGTCTTGGTAGTGTTTTGATTAGTGTTGGGCAATGGTTCGATATTTTAATAACTTGGAGCATGTGGCATTGCGTGAATAGGTGAGTTAGATGTTATGTATGTTATAAACATGTATTAAAGTATATATTAACGAATATACTTGCATGTGTGCAATAGCCTGAATTGGAGTCTTTACTGAGTATTATGAATGGCAAATCTATGAAGTAACTGTATAGTTGATTTGAGTAATATAGATGATCTCGATTATTTGACAATGTCCATTTTATTGAGTTATCGATTTATGGTATTA
The DNA here is from genome assembly GCA_907163345.1 of Haberlea rhodopensis. Lineage (NCBI taxonomy): Eukaryota > Viridiplantae > Streptophyta > Magnoliopsida > Lamiales > Gesneriaceae > Haberlea > Haberlea rhodopensis. The sequence goes on from CAJQUN010000251.1 coordinate 765,171, forward strand.
GATTGGGAGTGGCAATACTTATTGTTAACAATTGTATTATTAATGAACTAATATTGAATTGATATTCAATATAGATACTCCATGAATTTCTGGAAGTCGAGGGTAGCTTGTTCATGTTGTCGACTATAAGGTACATAGTGACGTACGAGCAGGTATACTTATTATGAAGTAATTACACATTCATATATTCATGAATTATTAAATGTCATGATGGAACGTAAGAAATGTATATGTGTGTTGAGTATGACATATGTGGCATGGTGGATAAGTATTTGTACGTGATCCGAAAATATGAATATGTATATATGTATGTGTGGTATGAGGGATGCATAGTTATACGTGATCCGAGTATACGAACTGAGTATTGATGCCTGGGGCATGAACAAAATGAGAAAATGTCGAGAATGAGATAGATTGATAGGCAGGATCATATGCGATATGAATTGTTTATGATTAAGCATCAATAATAGATTTTGGTTGTATTGAATTTATCATGTTGATGAGTATCATGTTTAAATAACGATACTGAACTCGATGTTATGAAAGCGTGTGAGTTTGAAACAGGAATAGTACGTGGAGGCTATACAGATTCAGAACTGTGCAGGGAGTACATTTTTATATATTTTCAATAATTGTAAATTGTGATATTATGATCGTATCATTATCTTTATGCATTGTTATTATATGGGTAGTGTGATGTTGGTATGCTCACCCTGTGTGGGGGCTGTTTCTGTTCAAACAGGTATTACAACTATAAGTCATTTTGGCATAGCAAGCTCGAGCTTGGTTGGATAATATTGCTTCCTGATGCGTAGAGTGAGATTGAGTAAATGGTATACATTATTTATGCAACTAGATGGGTATTCATTATTCGTTGCTCGTATGTGAGCACTTGGAGTCGTGTATATGGACTGTATAATGGTGTTGAAGTCCACTTTTTATATCTCCTTAGTACTGTGTTTTCCCTGGTCGGGAACTTACCTATGTTCTTTTAGTATTGTGTTTTTCCCTGGCTGGGAGTTAGTTTTAGTGATGTGTTATATTTTCGGATAACCCAAATTATGGGGAGACTCTGCACAAATTTTTATAAAAGTTATGGGGATTATGTGAAGCAAGTAATGATTCTTTAAAGAAAAGAAATTTTTACATACTCAAATGACGTCATAATCGTATTATTGACGTGTTGGGATGTTGGGGTCTTACATTAGTGGTATCAGAGCAGTGGTTAGCTCTTTGGGGATGTTTAATGGCCTAGGGATGTGTTGATAGACATGTATATCACATACTTTATGCATGACTGTAGTTTTTAGTCATTGTGACATGACGCCTGTTATGTGCATTTTATGATATGAAGCAATGAAAATTGGTGTTATTGCTAACCATCGTGATTGGAGGATCGTGTGAGATACGATGAACATACACAATGGGGGTGGTATGGTTGAAAAGCCTCGAGTATGGTAACTCGTTTTATTTATATCATTAGCTTGACTATGGTGAAAATGATAATGCCTTTTAAGGTGCGTGATGAATGACATCGCTGGCGGTAATTAATGTTGATGATAAGTGGACGTTGTTACTAGTAGAGGGATAAATGCGTTTTATTGAGTTGAGTTTTGTGTACATGTTATGTATATGTATGTGCAGTGCTGAGAAATCTAATTTTGCAGGAGAAATCAGAAAATGAAATATGATATCTGAGGATATGAAATGACAGGCAGTATTGTGCTATTGGAGTATGACAACAGATGATGTGACAATCGGGTATGTGTATGTCATTTACATGATGGCACAGGTACATAATGATGTACAACCATGGATGAATATATTTTCCACTGTATTATTGAAAAGCGAAGTGTCGCTTACGTTTAGGGTTGCCTTCGTGTTGAGCGACGTTTTATATGTGGGTCGCCGTGGGTACGAGCGACGTATTAATATATTTAAGGGTCACCGCCTAGTAGCGAGTGATGTGGATCACCGCGTGTAGCGAGTGATGTGTTTATTTATGGGTCGCCACTAGAGTATGCGATGTGATTATGTGTGTGTGAATGTAGAGTGGGGTCACCGCTGAGGCAAGTGATGTGTATATATTATTTGTGGGTCGCCGTTGGTGCGTGCGATGTGTTAATATGATATATGGGTAGCCACTGATGAGTGAGCGATGTGATATTGGGTCACCACTGACGAGTGAGTGATGTGGTTGCTGCTGACGAGCGAGCGATGTGATATGGATCGCCACTGATTAGTGAGCGATTGTGATATTGGGTCACCACTGACGAGTGAGTGATGTGGTCGCCGCTGACGAGCGAGCGATGAGATATTGGGTCGCCACTGAGGAGTGAGCGATGTGATTCGGGTAACCACTAACAAGTGAGTGATGTGGTCACCGCTGGCAAGCGAGCGACGTGTATATTTCAGGGTCAATGCTAGAGAGAGCATGTGACGTGTATATTGATATTGAGTCGGTGCTAGGGGAGAGCATGCGATGTGATTATTGTCGGGATCGACACTATTGAGAGTGTGCAATGTATTTTATGTGCCTCCACTATAGTGGAGGGAGGGTGATGAGCATCCGTTAATTTAAATTGACCTTGTTGATTTGACGTATTGTGATAATCAAATGTACAGGTGAAAGCGATCATGGAGAGAGTGGATGAAGAGACATTATTGTTTTCTTTCATTTTTATTGCAGTGGATGCAATAGCGGGATGTGATTGATACCGATATATTGATGACATTGATTGGCGAGATGATGGTATGATTATATTGTGATATTTGAGATTTCTATTATTTACCGCTATCATATCGAAGCGATGGAAATATTGTGAATGCCGTTGATATGTCGAGGCAATGAATATTTTTGGACGATCATGTTATTGATGATGAGTATATCAATTGTGTATTGATATGAAATTATATTTTGTGGAATATTTATGTTCAGAACAGTGGCAGTTTAAAGGATCGAGTGTGGATCCACTGTGTACAGTAAGTGTTATTACATCTTATTGTTTTAAGAATGTAAATTTATTCATTGTGATTATGGATATTATATGGATGCCAGTAGTGGCGATGATATTGTGCATGTACGTAGTGACGATGAGATTATGCATGCCAGTGTTGGCGATGAGTATTGATATATTGCTATGGTGTTAGCAATAAATACTATTGTACCGCTATTGTGTTAGTAATGAATATTAATGATATGTTGATTGCAGAGAGCAGTGAACGTTGTGTTATACAAACCATATTATTGTTTCATGGACACATGAGTTGTAGGCTCAAGAGAATATTGGAATGTTCCACGGGAACGAGGAATTGAGGTAAACCATTTCGTTTGGTTTAACCATATACGTGGATTGGGAATTATCTCGATTGATTTATATAGTTTATGAGAATCAATTTAAATATGAGGAAGACTTGAGAATGAAATTGAAATGACATATAGTATTGATATGTTCATTGAAAATTTTTGCAGTGACGAGATAACAGTGGGGTAATGATGATCAGATTGAAATGATATCGGTTTATGAAAACATGATTGTTTTGTATAATGTGAGATTAATGATCTGTCAATCATGTTATGTTGAGTTAAATGTAACCATGTTGGAATGAGATTAATGAACAGGTCATGAGATGACATGGAACGTCACGGGATGACGTGAGATCTCTACGAATGTCCTGTGTGGACGTGTGATCATTGTGAACGTTGCGGGTTGACGTAGTAAGTACGAAATTATGATGTTATTCTCTGGTATATAATGACAACACTGATAAATAACATGTAGTGATTAATGATGAGTTAGACATGATGTGATAGACAATATAATGGTCATAATGAGAATACATGGGATATATGAACATTCACTTTAGATGATTTATCATATTGATATTGTGTTAGAAACGGGAAGGCATATAAATGATGATATATGTGATGAGACTGATGTATGAGAAATCATGAATACATACTACACAATGATACGTTATTCATTTATGAAATAGTACTTTGTTGAATAAAGGATCAAAAGGAATTACGTCATTGAGGCATGTGAGTGATTCTTATGTTGAATTTCATCACACATATATGTGATAGTTTGTTGTAGCAAGATGCGTGCAGGATTGCGTGAAACTTTGACGCAGGGATATTAAGGTCTGATGACGGAAACATTATGAATATCAATAATGCCTAAAGGACAAGGTACGTGGTTATGCTATGAGTATTTGAGAAATGCAAATGAGTTTATTTTTAGTGCTTGTTCCATGGCAGATGATAGTTGGGTGATGAAATGCAGAAAGTTTGATGCTTAAGAGCATGTGAGTACTGTGATGAGCAAGATATTGTGATGCTATTATATATTGTAGATGATTTCATCTACAAAGGTATGAGACTAATTATTCGATATTGATGTTGATGCCTTGTTTTAAATGGCTTATATGCAAGTGATTAGTAAGGAGCGATGGACAGTACAAGATAACTTATCTAAGTAGATAAGAATAAATGATGGGTTATTTAATAATATTTGGGGAATGAACATTATTATGATGATGATGATATGTGGTTGTTGGTGCGTATAATGTTGATATACGTATGTGAGAATTACTAATGGACTATTTAGTAATTACTTTGAGCCAGATAATAGCCAAAAGATGATATATGAGAGGTTGATATGTAAAGGCTCAAGAGTTCTGCTATTTCATACGGACAATGGTGATGATGTTGGTATAAGTTGCATACATTTGCAACCACACAAGTATGCGATTATTTATACGATAAAATTGTTGATGTGTCGTCATACATTCTGCTACACACGTGATATGCATGGATTGCATGATTTAGCGATTATATGATGTTGTTAATCTCATAAGAATTCATACGAATAAGGGTATTCATATATGATAGCTAAGTGAGTGCTAATGTTAAAATATGGTAAAGTGATGTGATTTGCAGTCTTGCGATCGTCGGTGTAATGGGGCACATGTGTGAGTCCTGATGATTCTGATACTGTCATCCTACAGATGGTCAAGTCACTATCTTGAGTTGTATAATGGTACGTAAATTTTACAGTTGTCTTTTAATGGTAAGCATGCGTTTAAATTTCGGGGTCGAAATTTTATTAGTTGGGGAGAATTGTGATGTCCGGAATAATTATTAATTGTTAAATTGATTTAATTATGATATTTATTTGATGTGTCGGGATTTAAATTTGAGTATCGGATATTGGAGCGGAGTTGAGATAAATAATTCCGGTTCAAACATGTATCGTAAATTAAATTCAAGAGGGGTTTTCTTGCAATAATAAATTGGTTAATTTATTTTGAAAATAATTATTTTGATGGAGATAATAATTGGATGGTTGGGATTTAGTGTAGGGTTAGACTTATATAGACACACTTCTCTCCATTCCACTCACCAACAAATCGATCACCTCTCTTCTCCCTCCCCTCTCCCCCATTTCTTCAACTGTCTTGACCTAATCACACAATAAGAGTGATGCAACTTCAGGGAAATCTCTCGAAGGATTCATCAGATTTACGGGTAAGATTCTGACTTATTTTTGAAATGGTTAATTTCCCTTGAAGCCACGCTACAGGGTTCGAATTCTTCTGCCTGGTTTTGACGTTGAGATTCGTTGCTGCACCTTTACTTTTTATCGCTTCCTCTGTGTAATTTTGTTGGGTTTTTGCTTGTTGCTCGCTGGTTATGATCGTATTGTGCTGTTAGTTCCTCCCCCCCTCTTGCTCGACGGGTCCAGTTTGAATTCTTGCTGTGTTGAGGGAAGGTTTCGGTCAAAACATTAGTATTATGCAGGGAGTGGAGTATGGCTGGCGTGTGTGTGCGTGTATTCTGTGTGTGTGCGTTTGTTCTGTGTGAGTTAGTGTGTGTATATGTGATGTACATATATATAATGTATTTCAGCATGTATTTGGGTGAGTGATCAATTTTTCATTTGGGAATTTGGTTTGGTTGATGGGTTTTGGTTGGAGCAAAGTTTAATTTTGATTGATGAACTTCTACCTTTTGGGGTGTGTGCTAGTTGGATTAAAACCATTGTTTGAGAAGGGAGTTGCATGATTCAACTTTAGGGGCTGTTATTGGACGAAAATTAGGGCTTTATCGGGGTTTGAAAATCATGCTTACAAGTTATTTGATAATATGGTTAAGTTGTGTTCAAGTGTTGGCCAAGAACTCTACTTTTGGTGTAGTAAGGAAGTCCACTCTTATGGCTTATGTCTTGGTAGTGTTTTGATTAGTGTTGGGCAATGGTTCGATATTTTAATAACTTGGAGCATGTGGCATTGCGTGAATAGGTGAGTTAGATAGATGTTATGTATGTTATAAACATGTATTAAAGTATATATTAACGAATATACTTGCATGTGTGCAATAGCCTGAATTGGAGTCTTTACTGAGTATTATGAATGGCAAATCTATGAAGTAACTGTATAGTTGATTTGAGTAATATAGATGATCTCGATTATTTGACAGTGTCCATTTTATTGAGTTATCGATTTATGGTATTAGATTGGGAGTTGGCAATACTTATTGTTAACAATTGTATTATTAATGAACTAATATTGAATTGATATCCAATATAGATACTCCATGAATTTCTGGAAGTCGAGGGTAGCTTGTTCATGTTGTCGACTATAAGGTACATAGAACGAGCAGGTATACTTATTATGAAGTAATTACACATTCATATATTCATGAATTATTAAATGTCATGATGGAACGTAAGAAATGTATATGTGTGTTGAGTATGACATATGTGGCATGGTGGATACGTATTTGTACGTGATCCGAAAATATGAATATGTATATATGTATGTGTGGTATGTGGGATGCATAGTTATACATGATCCGAGTATACGAACTGAGTATTGATGCCTGGGGCATGATCAAATTGAGAAAATGTCGAGAATGAGATAGATTGATAGGCAGGATCATATGCGATATGAATTGTTTATGATTAAGCATCAATAATAGATTTTGGTTGTATTGAATTTATCATGTTGATGAGTATCATGTTTAAATAACGATACTGAACTCGATGTTATGAAAGCGTGTGAGTTTGAAACAGGAATAGTACGTGGAAGCTATACAGATTCAGAACTGTACAGGGAGTACATTTTTATATATTTTCAATAATTGTAAATTGTGATATTATGATCGTATCATGATCTTTATGCATTGTTATTATATGGGTAGTGTGATGTTGGTATGCTCACCCTGTGTGGGGGCTGTTTCTGTTCAAACAGGTATTACAACTATAAAGTCATTTTTGCGTAGCAAGCTCGAGCTTGGTTGGATAATATTGCTTCCTGAAGCGTAGAGTGAGATTGAGTAAATGGTATACATTATTTATGCAACTAGATGGGTATTCATTATTCGTTGCTCGTATGTGAGCACTTGGAGTCGTGTATATGGACTGTATAATGGTGTTGAAGTCCACTTTTTATATCTCCTTAGTACTGTGTTTTCCCTGGTCGGGAACTTACTTATGTTCTTTTAGTATTGTGTTTTTCCCTGGCTGGGAGTTAGTTTTAGTGATGTGTTATATTTTCGGATAACCCAAATTATGGGGAGACTCTGCCCAAATTTTTATAAATGTTATGGGGATTATGTGAAGCATGTAATGATTCTTTAAAGAAAAGAAATTTTTACATACTCAAATGACGTCATAATCGTATTATTGACGTGTTGGGATGTTGGGGTCTTACAACAACTGCCTGATACTTGTTCAGCACATCGATGCCCACAATGCAATCGAAGTCTGACATTCCCAGCACAATCAAATCCGACCTTAACTCGTTATCCTCAAAATAAATGAGGCCATCAAAAACAATCTGATCTGTAGTCAAACTTCTTCCAGCGGGTGTCGAGACCATAAGAGGCATGGGGGACGGAGAAGTTCATATGTGGTGCCTTTCCACAAAACTCGTCGACACAAAAGATTGTGACGCACCTGTGTCTATCAATATAAAAGCAGGGTGCGTAAATAAAAAGCACGTACCCGCTATAACCTCCTCCGGAGCCGCTGTAGCCTGCTCCCTCGTCAAAGCATACACCTGCCCCTGAGGTGGCCCCGTGGGCTGACCTCCATACTGCCTCTGTGCGAAAGGTGGCATGTGCTGTGCTGCTCTATCAGCAGCCCTCCCCGCAGAGTTCTGCTGTCTTCCCCTGTTGGGACACTGCCGAGCAAAGTGGCCTCTGTCGCCACAAACATAACATACTACGCAATCTTTTGCCAAATGTGGTTGCCCATAAAGAGTGCACTGAACTCTTCCAGATCTGTCTCCCTGAGGTTGTCCTCTTCCCGTAGGGGCGTCATTCCTACGATTCCCCTTCCAACGATTCTCGGGCCTCTTGCCACTGAATCTCAACGCTGAAGTGTTCCCCCTAGGCTTAAACTGATCACCCCTGGGCTTCAAATTGTCAGAAGTAGATTTCTGAGGGGGTACTGGAGGTGGCACGGCATCAGAGTATGCTCCAACTCCTAGTTCGGCTAGCTCAGCCCTTGCAAGTGCATCATCAAAAAAGGCAGGGCCATAGGTAATTACCCTGTCATACAGTTCCGGCCTCAATCCTTTCATAAAATTCCTCATCTTGGCCTGGGTGTTCGCAGCAATGTGGGGCACATAACGGAGTAAAGAACAGTAATGTAGAGCATAGTCTGATACAGGCATGGTACCTTGTCTTAAGTTGGTAAACTCATCCTCTTTAGCCTGTCTCGCAGCAGCTGAGAAATAGCGGGTCAGAAACCTAGTCCTGAACAGTTTCCAATTGATCTCCTGACCCTGAGCCTCTTGCTCTATCACTGTGGTCTTCCACCACATCAGTGCCTTCTTAGCCAGCTGAAATTCTGCTAATCTGATCCATGCCGTCTTTGCACAAGGCGCTGCCACAAATATCTGTTCTATCCTCTCTAGCCACTCCTCGGCCATTTCCCCGGTTTCCGTTCCTTCGAACATCGGAGGTCGGTATGTCAAAAACTGAGACAAGCTCAACTCCCCGGGTAATAATTGATGTTCAGAGGCTCTTCCCCCAAGGCTGGCGGTGGTAGTGGATTCGTACGCCCAACACTTGCATTGACGCTTATCGCATCACCAAATTCGGCGTTTGCTGCCATGCTGCAACACAAGGGTTAACAACAATACCAAAAGCAGTTCATAAAGTACATCGTTAGATAATTAAACATGTTAGTATAACATCTTCTACTTCATACGCAACATACATATAAAACATGTTTAAAAGTAAGCACCTAGCTAACTTATTGCTAAGGCTACCCTTCACTCATTCCCGGGTTATCTATCCACTGCTCTGATACCACTAATGTGGGGTCTTCCCACCTTAACAGTGTTATAGTGACATAAGAAGGACTAATTATGCATTAAATAACATCTTAAGGTTCCGGTTGTTACATGAGTTAACAGGATTACAGACCAAAATACAAAACTTCAAAAATAATTCATTATATTCCCAAAAGAATGTCAACATTTAGATTTACACTACTCCTAGAGTAGATACTAATCATAACTTGAAACCTAAACATTCATGTGTTCCTCGTAGCTCACTGCCTCAACCCGACCCTTAGTCCTTTAACCCAAAAGTGTACCTACAGGGACAACACATCATGAGCATATACAATCTTACTTAACATCATAAAAACATCACAGTAAATGCATTAAATATTGGTTAAGTAAATATGCTGGTTATTCATTAACTTCTTTTTGTTGTCCCTGATTCATATTCATGCATATGGGCATCTTACCCTGTGTCATCTTACCACATCATAAACATCGTATGGCCTCTTACCATATGGGCATCTTACCCCGTGGCATCTTACCACTTAATAACATCGTATGGCCTCTTACCATATGGGCATCTTACCCTGTGGCATCTTACCACATAATAAACATCGTATGACATCTTACCATATGGGCATCTTACCCTGTTGCATCTTACCACATAATAAACATCGTATGGCATCTTACCATATGGGCATCTTACCCCGTGGCATCTTACCACATCATAAACATCGTATCATATCATTATATAAACATCGTATAAACATCATCATTTCATCGTAAATATTCATGCGATAAATGCATAGTCATAGTGTAGAGATGTGTTTTACCGTCCGATGCCCGTACGTCTCTTACGTACCTTTTTAAATGGAGGATGAGTCAACAGACTTTATCTCCTTGACTGTGCTGGTACCTGGGATGGTTCTACAAGACCACATAATACCATATTAGATGCCTCAATATCATCTCATACCATAAACTTAACAAAATAAATCATCATTTTATTTTTCAACATGCTGCCTCTCTCGATCGATCGGCCCCAAAGTCTCGATCGATCGAGAAACTGTGCATAAACAGTGCTCAAACACTCTGCCTCGATCGATCGATCGAAATATGTTACCGATCGATCGAGGAGCTTCACCGATCGATCGGAAAATCCTTCGATCGATCGACGCCTGAATTTCAAACCATGCTTAAAAGCTTCTGCCTCGCTCGATCGATCGGTACAAGAATCTTGATCGATCGAGCACTCTGAAAATCGGGATTTTCCAGATTTTCGAGGACCTCATTTCATATCATCAAATCTACTTCATAACACATCATACTTGCTCAAAAAAACATGCTAGGAACTTCATAAAACTTCCATGTAGGTACTTAAATCAAAGGTTTAATAAAACCTAAGCTAACATGCATCATAACATCATCAAAATCTTCAACCTCATCCAACTTTTACAGAAAACAGAGCATGCATCTCTTTGCCCAGATTTTCGAGCACATAGTTTCATAGCCAGAAATCTATCACATAAAACATGTAACATGCTCGAACTAACATGCTAATAGTTACATAATATTACCATGCAAGCACCCATACCAAGGTTTCACCCAAACCTATACCTAGCATGCATAAAAATCATCTCACCAAACCCAAACTTAACCAAAAACAGAGTACCAAGTCTTACCCCTTTTTTCTCTTCTTTTGGTATGAATTATTGCACACCTTTTACCAAGGTTTTTCCTCCTCTCTCAGAAACACTTCAGGACATTTTTGAGAGGGAAAAATGAGGGAAGGAGAAAGATTGGAGGTGGAGTGGTGGGGAAGAGAAGGAGGTACGGGTTGAGGGGAAAGGGGTTGGCAAGTGGGGGTGGCTGATTGATTGGAGGGGTGGTGTGGGTAGGGTGGTCATGTGGTGTTTAATTGTGTCCCGGTATTTAGTACGATGTATTAAAATATCCTCACTCGATATTTTATAACTTCATTTAATTAATACATCCTTTAAAACACTCAACATGCCCCCTAAATCATATCTTCATATCATAATTATAATCCCCCAATTCAAATACACCACAACCCTTAAACATTTCATAAATTATCATCGTAGCACATAATTACATGACATTTCGGGGGTATTACACCGAATACGCCGGAGTTGCATCAAGGAATCCTACAGCGGGCTCATAGCAGCAGGCTTAGTATCCACCCAGAAGGGGGGAAAATGTATAAGGATCTTGTGATCAATTCTGGTGGAAACGATGAAGCGGGACGTCATCACTTTTGTCAAGAGATGTTTAATCTGTCAGCAGGTTAAGGCTGAGAGGCAGAGACCGGGTGGTGAGCTGAAGAGCTTAGAGATACCGAAATGGAAGTGGGAACACATATCCATGAACTTTGTGACCCACTTACCAAGGACTGTTTCGGGTTTTGATGCCATTTGGGTGATTGTGGACAGATTGACCAAAGTGGCTCACTTCATTCCCTATAGTATGACCTTCACTTATTTGAAGATGGCCCAGTTATATGTTCGAGATGTGGTAAGATTGCACGGGATCCCTATTTCTATTGTGTCTGATCGAGATCCACGATTCACATCTCATTTTTGGGAGGGTCTTCAATCAGCTTTGGGGACTGAGGTAAGGTTGAGCACTGCATACCATCCCCAAACGGATGGCCAGACCGAGCGTACTGTCCAAACGCTCGAGGACATGTTGAGGGCATGTGCATTGGAGTTTAATACTTCTTGGCAGGATTCTGTGGCCTTGGTAGAGTTTAATATAACAATAGCTACCAGGCAAGTATTCAGATGGCTCCTTCTGAGGCCCTTCATGGAAGACGATGTAGATCACCCTTATGGTGGGACGACTGGGACCATAAATTGGTCGGAGGACCAGATTTAGTCTGGGAAATGGAAGAGAAGATAAAGGTGATAAGGCAGAAAATGAAAGCAGCCCAGGACAGACAGACATCTTATACTAATAAACGGCGGCGACCGTTAGAGTTTCAGTTGGGAGATAAGGTCTTTTTGAAGATCTCACCTTTCAGAGGTGTTGTACGATTTGGGATGCGCGGGAAATTATCTCTGAGATACGTTGGGCCATATGAGATCTTGCAGCGCATTGGCACCTTATCTTACCGACTGGCTGTAAGGACCCTAATCCTTAAGTGCGGAATCAAGGCATAATAGAGCTAATATAAATGATCAGAGTGAGAAATAACGTATTGAGTTTATGAGCTTAAACATTTCATGCCAAAAATAAGGACTACCAAAAGGATTAATTACATTCCAATCAATGAATGTGTTCAACTATAGTTTTATACTACTCCTAGAGTAGACACTATCCAAAATAATCCTGTCCTTCAAGTCCCAAAAGCATCCTCAACAAGCTCACCATCTCAACCCGTCTAGCCCTTCTATCATGCCAAACGTGTACCTACAAGGACAACCCCCAAACATGAGCAATAATAATCATTCATATTCAACACAATATGAAGATAAAGCGTAAATGCATAATCATACTAAAACACTTCCTGTTTTCCCCATGCATTTCAAACGCTTCCCGTTTGGTTGTCCCTGTACCATAACTCATGAGTATAATCAATAGATTATTTTTAATGGTCTAAACATGTCATGACATATACCAGCTCATCAATACCAAATACTGATCACCAATCCCTAGTCTGTCCATCACAATGTATTTTAATGCCCCTCGCTTATTTACATATAGGCGGCATAGGATAACCTCGCTTCAATGGACTGCGGGACTCCCACCCCTCGCCTCTCATTGAGCGGCAAATACCCTTTCCTCGCCCTATATGATAACCACGCTCAAATGTGACATGCGGCGCTCCCACCCCTCGCTTCACATTTAGCGGAACCAAACCAAATAGCGGCAAGCATTAAAATCATCAAGGGATGACCACGACTCATGGGATGTGCACCAATAATCATATGCATCTATAAACATCATGCATAACATGTATTTGCATCCACAATGCAATACCACATATATACTTGCATCCACAATGCATAACAATAAGTATATAAGATACATGTACCGTTGGGGTGCCCGTACGTCCACAACGTACCTTTCCAAAATGTAGGATATGGTAGGACTTCAATGCCTTGGCTGTGTTGCCACCTGGGATGGTTCTACACATTCACACAAATCAATATTAGAACCCAATAAAAGTCCAATCCCAAAAATCCTACAAAAAATCCAAAAATACCAAATTTTGGCCTTCGCGATCGATCGCCCATCACGGCGATCGATCGCCAAACCTCACTGTCCGAGAACCAAATTTTGCACCCTTCGGCGATCGATCGCCACCCCTGGAGCGATCGATCGCCAGTCCCGCCGATCGATCGCCCAAGAGTGGCGATCGATCGCCAAATGCTTGAAAAGCCCACTGCCTGGGCGCGATCGATCGCCTGGAATGGGCGATCGATCGCCAACCCCTGTTACCCGAAAAACCTCCATTTTTGCACCTCAAAACCATTCCAACCCATTCCAACACTTATACAATCAATCAACAACATAAATAACAACTTAAACCACCAAAATACACCTTAAAACAACCATAAATCCAACCCCCAAACAAAACCACAATAACCCAACACAAACCCATTTCAAAACCATTTAAAATCATACCAAACTCAAACAAAACCTTACAAAATTAACCATGAGGTACCCATACCTCCTGGGGATCTCAAATCACCCAACAAACTCCACAAATCAAGGTTATGCAAGAACTTCTCTTCCCCCTTAAGCTCAAAAACGAAAATGAGGAGAAAGGAAGGGTTTGGGTGTTTGTTTGGTAAAGTGAAAAGTAAGAATGAGTGGATGAGGTGGGGTATAAAGTGTTGAGTTTAATTAAAATGTAAACCACAAATCATGGTGTATAAAACACCCCAACATGATATTTTTAAAAGCATTAATCCAAAATGCACCAAATATCAATTAAACACATGATTTCTAATTAATTGCTAACCAAGGCAAATAAATCATGCTTCCAACCATAATTCCCAACATGCTCAACATGCACCCGGAAATGCAACCCGATCACATCTACCACGTGACTAAACATTTCCACATAATAATTCCAACACATAATTAATTACCACCATAATTAATCATATAAACACAATAAATGCACCAAATTGCAATTAATCATTTCGGGGATATCACATTGGCCTTACCACCTTCTTTCTCTGGTATCCATGATGTTTTCCACGTGTCTATGTTACGGAAGTATGAGCCGGATCCGTCACATGTTTTGCAGCCTTCTGAGGTTCAGTTAGAGTCTGATGTATCTTATGTGGAGCGGCCTGTTAGAATTTTGGATCGAGCAGACCGTAGACTTCGAAACAAGGTGATACCTATGATCAAAGTTCAATGGGATCGCAGGGGTGTCGAGGAGGCCACGTGGGAGATGGAGCAACATATGATGCAGCACTATTCGGAACTATTTTCTGGTATGTGCTTTATGTTTTGTTTCATTTTGGTAAGTGTATGTTGATTTCGAGGACGAAATCTTATTAGTAGGGGAGTATTGTGATGTCCCCAAAATGATTATGTGCAATTGACCATTAATTATGTTATGTGAGGATTATGGTATTAAATTATTGGTGTTGATTTAATATTTGGGAAATGCTTAGTCATGTGGTGGTCATGGCCTAGTAATGCATTTCAGGGTGCATGTGGTATATGTTGGGAATTTGAGTTATGGGATGATTATTTGGGGTTGGGTGTTGTTCATTTTGGTAAAGCATGTTTAATTGGAATTTGAAGTATTCTATTGAATAAATACTGTAAAATATCATGTGAGGATATTATAATAAATCATGCTAAATACCGGGACAAAAACATAACTTACCATCCAATCACCCCCCCTCAACCCATACCTCTCCCCTGCTCAACCCATGCCTTTTCTTCACTCTCCCACCCCACCTTTCATCTCAGAAATCTCTCCCCTCCTTCCCCCAATTTTCGTCCAGCAACAGTTAAGAAAGTAGGAGGAAGAATACTGCCATTTCTTGGTGAGAAACCTTGCAAAAGTTGGAGCAAAAAGGGGTGAGGAACCATATCTTGCTTTGGGTAAATTTTGTGTTAGTTCCGGACCTTAACGATGAGATTTTAAAGATGACAAAACATTTCAGACCGGATCGAGTGAAATCAGACTGACCAGATCGATCGCCCATAACAGATCAAGCTGATAAGATAACAAAGCATATCAGACCGGATCGATGAATTTCAGACTGACTTTATCAAAGCTTCAGATCGATCTCAATCTTTATCAGATCAGAGCAGTCAAGGATACATAAAGAATGGCTCCTCAGTCCGAATCATTAACGGCTATTTATTGTACCATTTAATGTCGTAATTAATGCTACAAAGGACCAAAGACTGAAGATTGCCATATAAGGTAAGAAGACAAAGAAGAGCCTATCTGACAATCGCCGAAAGTATGAACCAGAACGGCAAGTATCCTGAAGAAGAAGACTGTAGCTTACTCAGAGCTCAAGCAGAGTCAAAGTTGCACATTAAGGGAAATAATGTCGTTGGTACTTACAACTATAAAAGGATGCAACAAAAGGAATATAGAGACTCTCGCTGATCAATTGAAAAAAACGCACAAGAAAGCAAAACAGCACAAGCTTACAAGCTCAGAAGCTCTCGAGCTGAAATCATTCTTAAGCACGTTTACTTTGTAACATTTGATCATTTAGGATCACTGTGCGCATCTTGTGTATTCTGTGTTGAAAAATAGAAGTGAGAAACATATTGTAACTGTCAGACAGAGTGTGTCTGAGCAGATCGAGTGACTAGGAGTTTCAGACTGGTAGTGAGGTAAATCCAGTCTGAATCGGGTTTGTACAACAGGATTGTATAAATCAAAGTCTTCTAGTATAAACCTTCCTTAATTGGAAGAAGGGGAGACGTAGAAGGATTACACCGCCTTCGAACTTCCAGAAACATATCCTGTGTATTATCTTTCTGCACTTATTCTTTCATACTAGCCATCGAGCCGTTCTTACATATACAAGAACAGACCGTTCCGCACTTATACTTTCAGTGGTCTGTTCTGTACAAGAGTTGATTAAGAAACAGATTTCTTTCACTAATCCGAAAGAAATCACAAGGGATTAATTTTTAGAAGGAGTGTTCATTCACCCACCCCCCCCCCCCCTCTAAACACTCCGGACCGATCCTAACAAGTGGTATCAGAGAAGGTCATCTTAATCAGCAAAATAACTCGAGCTGATGGCATCATTTAACAAAATTCCTATGTTCTAAAAGGAAGACTATGATGACTGGAGAATCAGAATGCAAGCTCATCTGGCAGCTCAGGATGACGATATGTGGTTCGTCATCACTGATGGACCAATGAAGATTCTAAAAATAAATACAGCAGTCGCCATTACTGGTGGTGAACCACAAATGGTAGAGAAAGACAGATCCCTCTGGACGAATGAGGAAAGAAAGAAGGCAAATCTCGACAACGTTGCCAAAGACATCTTGTTCAAGACATTGGACAAGAACATGTTCAGCAAAATCAAAATGTGCTCTACTGCCAAAGAAATTTGGGAGAAGATAGCACAGCTATGCGAAGGCAACGACTAGACCAAAGAAAACAAGCTGACTGTTGCTCTTCAAAGATTTGAGGGCATAAAAATGAAGAGTGGAGAAACTCTAAATGAGTTTGATGAAACAGTCACTGGCATCATAAATGAACTGAATGGTCTGGGGAAGGAATATTCTAACAGAGAGATCGCTCTGAAAGTTATGAGAGCTCTGCCAAAGGAATGGGATGTTAAGACCATTGCCATGAGGGAATCAAAAGATCTTAACAAGGTTGAACTTCATGATCTGTTTGCAGATCTTAAGGCCTATGAGTTTGAACTGATAAGCATAGGTGAAGCAGAGCCATTCATCTCTCAACCAAACAAGGCCCTGGCAGCCATTCCAAACCAGATCGCCTCAACATCAGACCGATCCGCTGAACAGATAAGTAATGATGCTATGTCATTATTTATCAAGAAATTCGGTAAATTTATGTCTAAGAATAAGAGGAACTTCAAACCCTCTCATCATTATAAATCAAGAAAAGATGATGCTGTTAACGATCAGGCTTGCTACAATTGTGGTAAGACCAGACATTTTATTGCAGATTGCACCAGACCGAAGAAAGAAGAACGGAAAGAGAAGCATCGTGATGATAGGAAGAATAAGCACTACAAAGACCGCAAGAATCATGGAAAATCCCAAAAAGAGTAGCTGAAGAAGGAAACAGCAATGGGCTCAGACAGACTCAGACTCGGAAAGCTCTGAATATTCTTCCAGCGAAAGCGAAGAAGATATTCAATGTCTCATGGCAGACGAAGAGATGAGTCAGACAGACGAGGTATATGATCTTGACTCAAATGAATTTACACGTGAAGAGCTCATGTCCGCACTGCAAGACATGGCTAATGATTATAGGATCTTAGCTGAATCATTTGAGAAAAATAAAGCTAAAGCCAGTAATCAAATAGATGAGCACAATAAACCAAGCTGCTCTGAGCAGGGTGAGTGCAATAATCTAAAGATCGAGCTGAATAAGCTGAAAATCTCCTATGATCAGCTCCATTAAAAAAAAATAGAAGAATTAGCACACAAAATGCTAAGCTTTCTCATATATTCAAAACATGGACAAAATCCAGAACATCTTTGGAAGAATTACAAGAGGTTCAAAGAAACGTCGGTGATTTCACCGGCATAGGCTTTGACACCAAAGAATGCACCAAAGATGAGTCTGAGCTGTTGCTGGTAAAGAACCAAGTCAAACAAATGACATTTGTTAAATCCAGCACAGTATATGAGACTGAAGCACCTAAGATTCAAACAGGAGTCTCTTACGTGAATCAAAATCTGAGAAAAGGGATTGGTTATGTTGACCAAGCCAAAGAAAAGGCACCAGCAAGATTTGCGTCTATCAGACCAAATCCAAAGGTGCAAGATCGAAGGCAAGGAAGACAATACAATTACTATAATTCAAAACCGATTCAACGAAGATATAGACTACCTTATGAGAATCAAAGGTTTTCACAGCGCACACATTATCACACACAACATCAAAACAGACCAGCACACAGCACACATTACACACACAAGCCATTGAAGCTGATACAGGTGTGGGTTCCCAAAGGGCTAATCCGTTCTGGACCCAAATAGGATTGGGTACCAACAATAATTATATTTGATGACAGGTACCGAAGAAGCTCGCATCAGACTGGTATTTGGACAGTGGGTGTTCCCGTCACATGACTGAAAACATCGAGCTGCTGTCTGAAGTCACAGAATGTACTGGACCCAAGATCATCTTCGGAGATAACTCAAAGGGTAAGACCATGGGCAAGGGTAAGATTGTCCATGGTAACATTATTATCAATGATGTGCTGTTAGTTGAAAATCTGTGCTATAATCTGATTAGTATAAGTCAACTCTGTGATAATGGTTATGCTGTAGAATTTCACAAACACACTTGCACTGTTAAATCATCAGACGGTATAACCGTGCTTGTAGGAATCAGGAATGGAAATACATATAAGATTAACTGGAATCATGCTCAACCTGATAATCCTACTTGCTTCATCGCTAACAATGATAATAAACATTGGCTGTGGCATAAGCGCTTGAATCATATAAACTTTAAGACTATTTCCAGCCTGTGTAAACATGATTTAGTTATCGGTCTGCCCAAGATCGATTTTGCTAAGGATAAGATCTGCGAAGCTTGCCAAATGGGCAAACAGATCAGATCATCCTTCAAAAACAAGAATGTCAAATCCTCCTCCCGCTGTTTAGAATTATTGCATATGGACTTGTTTGGTCCTATACCAATAACAAGTTTAGGGGGAATGCGGTATACTCTTGTTGTTATTGATGATTACTCACGCTTTACATGGACTATATTTTTGAGCAGTAAAGATCAGACCGGTCCGAAGTTGATCAAGCTGCTGAGACGCACTCAGAACGAGAAATCATCCAGCATAGACAGGATTCGTAGTGACAAAGGCACTGAGTTTTCAAATCAGAATCTTGAATCCTTTCTAGAAGATCATGGAATCAAGCATGAGTTTTCAGCCGCTCGAACTCCTCAACAGAATGGAGTTGCAGAACGAAGAAACAGAACGCTCAAGGAAGCAGCAAGAACAATGCTTGCTGATTCTGGAATTTTGCAAAAGTTCTGGGCAGAAGCTGTAAACACTGCTTGCTACACTCAAAATCGGTCTATGATCAACAAGAAGCTGAACCTTACCCCATATGAAATATGGACTGGTAACAGACCATCTATTTCTCACTTTCATATTTTTGGCTGCAAATGCTTCGTTCATAACAATGGTAAGAATCATCTTACAGCATTTGAAGCTAATTCAGATAATGGAATATTTTTAGGATATTCATCAACTAGCAAAGCTTATCGAATTTTTAATAATCGAACCTTAACTGTAGAAGAATCTGTTCATGTAGTTTTTGATGAATCTTTATGTGTTGAGGGCAACAAAGAATCAATTCAAAATCAGATGGAAAATATCCATCTCGAAGCTAACAGTGATGATGAGATTGTAGCTAACAGGTCAAGAGACAATCCACCAGAACCAGAAGTACCAGACAGACCGGATCAAGGCATTGAAGCTTCTTCAGATCGAGCTGATCCGGATGTTCTTCACTCAAATGTTAAAGCAGATGCTGATCATGCTGCTACTACTCATCCGACCGGACCAGACAATCCACAGTCAAGCTATCGATGGACTAAGAAGCATCCACCCAATCTAGTGATTGGTAGTCCCTCTGCACCGATCAGAACCAGAGGACAGATGATGGATGAATTCAAACATGCTGTTTTCATCTCAACTCTAGAACCTAAGAAGATCGATGAAGCTCTAACTGATTTCAACTGGATTAAGGCCATGCAAGAAGAGCTAAATCAATTCGAACAAAATCAAGTTTGGAGTCTAACCCCCATACCAAGCGATCTGCCTGTCATTGGAACCAGATGGGTTTTCAGAAATAAGCTGGACGCAGATGGAATTGTGGTTAGAAACAAAGCCAGACTGGTGGCACAAGGATTCAGACAAGAAGAAGGAATCGACTTCGATGAATCATTTGCACCAGTCGCCAGACTTGAAGTCATCCGAATTTTTCTTGCATATGCTGCCTTTAAAGACTTCAAAGTATATCAGATGGACGTCAAGAGCCCCTTTCTTAATGGAAAGCTTCAGGAAGAAGTCTACATTGAGCAACCACCTGGATTTCAGAACCATTTGTATCCCAATCATGTGTATCTACTGAATAAAGCAGTGTATGGTCTGAAACAAGCTCCAAGAGCCTGGTATGACACTCTATCTCAATTTCTGCTGAACCATGATTTTCAGATCGGCTCAGTAGATAAAACTCTCTTTAAATTTATTAAGGGGGAACATACCCTATTAGTTCAGATTTACGTTGATGACATAATCTTTGGGTCAACTAACCCCAAATTGTGCGAGAAATTTTCTAAGTTAATGCAGGGACAGTTTGAGATGAGCATGATGGGAGAACTTTCATTCTCTTTGGCTCTCCAAGTAAAACAGCTCAACAATGGTATTTTCATCAACCAGACCAAGTATACCAAAGAGCTCCTCAAGAGATTTGGAATGGAAACATGCTCAAATGCATCAACTCCAATGAGTCCAACAATCAAGTTAGACAAAGATGAAGGGGGAACGGCAGTTGAAGTAACCATGTATAGAGGACTAATCGGATCGCTATTGTATCTTACAGCGAGCCGGCCTGATATTATGTTCTCAGTCTGTATGTGCGCCAGATTTCAGTCAGAACCAAAGCAATCACATTTTATTGCTGCCAAGCATATTCTGAAATACTTAAAAGGATCTCAGAACGTTGGTCTTTGGTACTCCAAAGATTCAAACTTCAGCTTGATCGGATATTCCGATGCAGACTACGCTGGGTGTAAGATTGATCGTAAAAGCACCAGTGGAACATGTCAATTTCTAGGTGAAAGATTGATCTCTTGGTTCAGTAAAAAGCAGACATCGATTGCCACATCTACAGCTGAAGTAGAGTATCTAGCCGATGGAAGCTGTTGCGCTCAAATGCTCTGGATTTAACACCAGCTCAAAGACTATGGCATCCAAGCTGTTGACTCTCCGATATTTTGCGACAACACAAGTGCAATCGCTATAACGTATAATCCAGTTTTGCACTCTCGAACAAAGCACATCGATATACGCCATCATTTTATTCGAGATCATGTTGGCAAAAAGGAAATTCGGATCGAGCACATCTCAACAGAGCAGCAAGCAGCAGACATCTTCACCAAACCGCTCCCAGAGGCTAAGTTTAACTATTTCCGTCAAATTCTTGGTTTAATTGACTTATCTTAATAGTTTAGATGTTCTCTTACTTTCGCACTTAAAGATTTTTGTTGCCACAGATCGATAATACAATGTTCAGAAAGACACAGACCGGTCCGAACTTTCAGACCGATCCATGTAAATCTGATGTTATCCCATGATCTGTTTGGTCAATACATCTTTTGTACAAAAACAAGCCCGAACTGATCGCATTTTAACCGCCTTAAACTATCTGTTATCCTGACCGTTTATTTTGAATTTCTTTTCATCAGTCATCGAGATAAAGACACGTGTCTTCTCTCTCCTATTTAGCGGGCTGAACATTTCATCTTTTTTCACTTTTTACAATTTACCGCTATCTGTTTTCTTATTCTCACTCTCCTAAATCTTCGCACTCGTTTACCTTCACTCCAATGGTTACCATTACTCACAACTCTCTCTCCGTTGAGTTTAATGATATTTACAGGGCAGAAGATGCAGAGATGGTGTCCATCTTCCGAGCTTTGGAATCATCTGGTCTGAGAAACATTCTGGAGTGCGGCACGGTTGTTTATGAATCAAAAATCCGCGAACTATTCACCAATGCCGTCTCCCAGAAGACATCAATATCCACTACTGTCAATGGCAAATCATTTGAGATCTCGCCGATGACGCTGGCCAAAACCTTTGGCCTCCCCAATTCCGGACTGATAGAATTTGGACAGATTCGTCAAGCGTCACTCTCAGATCTTCAAGGGAAGATCTCTATTTTTGGCCACCGCCTGCAACCCTCATTTAAGAAGAAGGAAATGCTCTTTCATTTCCAGGTGCTGTGCAAAATCGTTGGCAAACCTCTTCTGGGCAAAGCAGGAAGTTTTGACGCTGTAACCGCAGAGAAGTTCAGGGCTATGGCGGCTATAATATCCGGACAGAAGATGAACTGGTCCGTGATTCTTTTTGGAGTTCTGATGGAAACGGTGATTGCATCCAAACAGGCTGTATGCTTTGCTGTTCCTCTCAGCAAGCTATTGGAGTCCTTAGACATCGAGCTGGGAAAGCAGTCCGCTCTCAGTCCCTTCAAGATTCTAAACTCCAAAGGGCTCGCACTGCCGAAGTCCAAGAGTGCTCCGCCTACTTCTACCACTCTGGCTGCAGTCAAGATTGAGAAGGGCGAAGAACAAGCTGTTACGCGCAAACCTCGGATCAAGCAAAAGCTGACCATCCAGACTGATTCTGAAGAAACTCAGTCTGCTCCCTCGGCACCAACCAAGCCACTTCCCAAGAAGCCAAGAACCCAGATTACCAAACCAATCAAAACTCTACCCCTACCTATTTTGCCACCAACTAAAGCCACCCCTGCACCCCAACCTTCAAAACAAATTTCAACCACTTCAACCCCTGCACCCAAAGTCACCGTTAGACTTCCCTCTGCCATTCCCGTGGTCAAAGGAATAGTTATCACTGAGTTGGGAGATTATACCCAATCAGGGATCAATTCCCCTTCCTCCACCGGCAAGGGAAAAGCCATTATCTCCGAACCCCTCTCCTCCAAACCCAAATCTGCAGCGCAGACAGCCATCGACATTGCTATGGAGGATGTTGATGAAAAGGTGAAGGGACTCATTGTGGTCTTTGATGAATACGTCCAGTACCGGACTATCAACCACATTGAGATGTTTTTCGGAAAGTTGAGCAGACTGAAGAAGATGGAAGAAGAAGTCTGAAAGGAACAAAGACCGATGATGTTCGGCTTGCTGTGCAGCGCAAAGAGCTATTTACGGCAATTCAAAGATTCAGACTGACCAATCTGCTCCTAGCTGCTAAGAAAGAGAACTTCGATCCAAATGCTCCAACTGCCAGAGATGATGGGGCCGTTATTGCTCAATTAGAGATGGATGTTCATGCTCTTCACTTAGCTGTCCGTTTTCAACGACAGAAGATCAGTGTATCCACTCCAGCAACCAGCCCGGATCATCCTTCTGCAAGCAAAACTCTGGCAGAACCTTTTGTTTAAGTTATTCCCTCTGGGGCAGCAGACCAGACTGAAGATCAGCCAGCAGCGCAACCTGCAGAACCAGCCGCAGATCAGCCTGCAGATCAAGCAGCAGCTCAGACTGCAGAGCTCGTACCAGATCAGACAGCAGATCAGACAGCGGAGCAGCCATTGCCTAATGCTCTGTCTGCTATAGATGATGAACCATTGAATGTGTTGTTGGACTCTCCAACAACATCTATTCCTTTGGGGTCATCAGCCTCCCGTGCACAAATCAGTCCAACCGCAGCACTTGCAACAATTGACGCACCAGACTTCGTCGATCCGGATTTAGTGGTATCTACAGTTGTTGCAGCTTTACAGATTGTGGAGCCTCTCAGTCCCCGCACTCCTCCGGGACAATCAGATGAAGATCTGGCTTTCATTTAGGAATTATCTTCGGATTTGATCACCCTGGTCCGATCCGAAAGTCATCAGGCTGCCATATCTTCAATTATGCCGATTGCTGAAGAAGATGATCCTGCACTATCATCATCAGATCACTCTCCCAGTCGGCTATCTGATGCACCTCCCTCCCTGGCACGGACTCTCCAGCATTTCTCTGACAACTGCATGTCACTCTCTCAACGAGTTCTAGAAGTTCATCAAGGTCAGAGGCTTACAGCTTTGGACTTTGATTCATTCAAAGAGAAGATGACAGCCAGTATAAGCAGTCTTCAGCGAGGACTGGATGATCTGTTTTCTCAGCAAGCCACTTATAAAAACAGCCTGAGAAAAGAGCAGATCGAGCTGGCCACTGAAGTCCGAGCATCTGTTGCCAATTCCCTCCGTGCTCAAGACGTTTGTCTTGACGCTATCAGCGCGCAGCTCGGACAAGTTGTTGATTTTCTTCAAGAGATTGCTGCTGACAAAAAGGGGGAAAAGAAGAAAGACTTCAAGCCTCCTCAAACTTCAAGAAGATAGCAGTCTCGTTGATTAAATTTTTAGACTGACTGTATGCGAGATTTTTTATCAATAAAAATCTTTCTTTATTAAGTCCTTGTTCAATTATTTTGAACTTTAATAAAGGCTTAATCGATCCAACTTAATAATGTTCATTTATTTTGAACAAAGTGGAAGTAATCGATCCGAAAGTTTTCGCTTCAGAGTTCTTATCAGACTAGTTAAACAGACTTAGAAGCTAGGTTTTGTCATCATCAAAAAGGGGGAATTTGTTAGTTCCGGACCTTAACGATGAGATTTTAAAGATGACAAAACATTTCAGACCGGATCGAGTGAAATCAGACTGGCCAGATCGATCGCCCATAACAGATCAAGCTGATAAGATAACAAAGCATATCAGACCGGATCGATGAATTTCAGACTGACTTTATCAAAGCTTCAGATCGATCTCAATCTTTATCAGATCAGAGCAGTCAAGGATACATAAAGAATGGCTCCTCAGTCCGAATCATTAACGGCTATTTATTGTAGCATTTAATGTCGTAATTAATGCTACAAAGGACCAAAGACTGAAGATTGCCATATAAGGTAAGAAGACAAAGAAGAGCCTATCTGACAATCGCCGAAAGTATGAACCTGAACGGCAAGTATCCTGAAGAAGAAGACTGTAGCTTACTCAGAGCTCAAGCAGAGTCAAAGTTGCACATTAAGGGAAATAATGTCGTTGGTACTTACAACTATAAAAGGATGCAACAAAAGGAATATAGAGACTCTCGCTGATCAATTGAAATAAACGCACAAGAAAGCAAAACAGCACAAGCTTACAAGCTCAGAAGCTCTCGAGCTGAAATCATTCTTAAGCACGTTTACTTTGTAACATTTGATCATTTAGGATCACTGTGCGCATCTTGTGTACTCTGTGTTGAAAAATAGAAGTGAGAAACATATTGTAACTGTCAGACAGAGTGTGTCTGAGCAGATCGAGTGACTAGGAGTTCCAGACTGGTAGTGAGGTAAATCCAGTCTGAATCGGGTTTGTACAACAGGATTGTATAAATCAAAGTCTTCTAGTATAAACCTTCCTTAATTGGAAGAAGGGGAGACGTAGAAGGATTACACCGCCTTCGAACTTCCAGAAACATATCCTGTGTATTATCTTTCTGCACTTATTCTTTCATACTAGCCATCGAGCCGTTCTTACATATACAAGAACAGACAGTTCCGCACTTATACTTTCAATGGTCTGTTGTGGGGTCCTCTTTACTTAATCCATTATGTATCCATTAAACATACAATGTGAGTCTGAATTAAGTAATGTACCACGCACGGATTAAGAGTTCATACTAGTTAAGTTGTTTACAAGGTTATCAAAAACCTAACAAACTACACATAACATGTACATAAACAACCTAATCCAAAAGAACTCCTAGGCAGTGGTTCCCCTCGCAGCGGAAATCATGACTCACGCTCCCCACGTCTATGAGTCCCTACAGAAACATTCACAACGTGAGTATAGATAACAATTATCTCAGTGCAATATCAAAAACACAATATCAATAAGCACAATAAATCATATAACGTGAATGTTCTGTATCATGCATCCACAAATGCACTATGTCATGACATGTCTCAACAATTTCCCTATTATCACGAGCCCCATATGATATGCCTAATCAGCTCAATATGTCAGTGAAACCACATCACATCTGCATATTAGCAGCACATATCATAGTACCATGCTCATCGGTGATAATAGCCAGAGTATATACCCACACCAGGCGTATATCTCTCAAGCCAAAGCATATGTAGTATATCTATCGTGGCAACGATCCCAGCCAAAGCATATACCACACCAGGCATATCTATCAAGGCAATGATCTCACCAAAGCATATACACATATCTATCAAGGCATCAAACCCAATCATATGAAATCCATGTATGCATATGCATATGATACTACCAATCATATGACACAATGATAACATAAATCATATGATATCAAAACCATAATAGCATCATCACATAATATCTATACTCCGTACGTCAACACGTACCTGTATTGCGACACAAAAGCGATAAATCAGGCGTTGATAGCTAATTGCCTCTTTGCCCTGTCCCCTGAGATGATGCTACAACAATGCCAACAATATATCATGTTATCATAGGCATTAAAATCAAATTCTACAAAATATAAAAATTTTCAAGATTTTAACTCTGGCGATCGATCGTACATTTCACCGATCGATCGCCAAACTGTTCTGCCTCCCTCGCGATCGATCGCCAAACCTCGCGATCGATCGCCAAAGTGTTCTGTTGCTCGCGATCGATCGCCACATTTTCACCGATCGATCGCCACATGATTTAACCGCCTTAAAATTTACTCTGTCTCGGCGATCGATCGCCACAAAGCTCGCGATCGATCGCCGATGTCCAGAAAGTTCAGAACATGGCGATTTTGAGCTTATCCTCCTAGCTCTTCTCCTACAACTCGAATTTTAACATGTAAACATGTTTCATGCACTATCTAGGAACATCTTCACATGATTCTAACATCATAGATTCCAATTCCTAGCATATAAACATGTTATGATTGTACACATGAACACTTGATATGCTATGTCTCATACATCAACACCAATGACAAAATCAAGTATACAACTATGAATTTCTTACCAAGATGGTACAATTCCACTTCACACACCCTCCTAGCTCAAGTTACAATTGAAACCCAAGCTCAAACCAACAAAACCTTGAAAGAAATGGAGAGGAGCTTGTGTAGAGTTTTAGTAGGTGTAAAGTGAGCACTATGTGATTTTGCCTCCATAATTCACTTGATATAAGGTCATTTGTTTCCCTAAACACTTACTATCATATCATTTGGAGTTAATGACATGCTAAGTAACATGTACTTGAAATGAAACTCAAATTCAAATTCCAATTGCAAGTAAATTCACATGCACATGTAATTCCCTTCAAACTCATGTCAAATGCAACTCACATGTACATTCTAATGCACCTTCAAATGCATGCTACATGTACACAAATGGTATATTCTACTATACATGTATTAATTCATTCTTAGTTCCACCCGAACCCCCAATATCATACCGCCACGTGATATAATTACACCATAATCATATCACACGTATATAACATAAATCGAGGCATTACATCTGTTCTGTACAAGAGTTGATTAAGAAACAGATTTCTTTCACTAATCCGAAAGAAATCACAAGGGATTAATTTTTAGAAGGAGTGTTCATTCACCCCCCCTCTAAACACTCCGGGCCGATCCTAACATTTTGGTTGAGTTTTGATAAAGTGCAGTGTAGAAATGGCATGTTTAGTAGCCTTTTGTTGTGATACTTGTTTTAAGTAGCCACATGTTAGCATATTGGTGCATTTTGTGGGTTGAGTCGTTGGGGTATGATAATTTGTGGTGTGTTTTATGGTAGCTTTGGGAAGGTGCTCGAAAATGGCGTTTGTTAGCAATCTGCAGACTTCGGCGATCGATCGGCGCTTTTTCCGGATCGATCGCGAGCACCAGAGTGCGAGGCAGAGGCATCGGCGATCGATTGCGTGAATTGGGCGATCGATCGTCGAAGCCAGCGATCGATCATGTCTTCAGCGATCGATCGCAGAAGGCAGATTTTTGAACAATGAGGCAGTAGCATCTCGCGATCGATCGGGGCCTATTGGCGATCGATCGCGAGAAGCCAAAATTTGTGTTTTGGTTATTTATGGTAGGATTTTTAGTGTTGGACTATTATTGGCATCTAATATGGGTTTATGTGATTATGTAGAACTATCTCAGGTGGCGACACAACCAAGGAAGTAAAGTCCTACCATCTCCTACTTTTGGAAAGGTACGTAGAAGACGTACGGGTACCCAACGGTAACATGTAATTTATATACGCATTGGGATATGCATTGTGGATGCAATTGTGTATTGAATTGTGCTTTGTAGATGCAATTACATGTTGATCTATGCATTGTGATTGCAAATGTATATGTTGATTGATTGGTGCACATCCCATGAGTCATGGTTATATTCGAGTGATGATTTAATGCTTTGCCGCTGTCACTTGAAGCGATGATAGAATACTTGCCGCTGTCATATTATAGCGAGGAATGAATATTTGCCGCCAAATGTTGAAGCGAGGTGATTGCCGCATTTCGCATTTGAGCGAGGTTATTCAATGCCGCTAATATGTCGAAGCGAGGGGTATTGGTGCCGCTGTCATGACATGCGAGGTGCATTAAAATACACTGTTATAACAGACTAGGGATTGGTAATTGGTGATATGTCATGACATTTGTAAAACCATTGAATAATCCATTGATTATACTCATGAGTTATTATACAGGGACAACCAAAAAGAGGGCGTTTGAAATGCAATTGGGAAACAGGCAGTGTTTTGTACTTACTGGTTTCTGCATTTACGCTTTTTAATCATGTTATGCTTGTCATGGATTATTATATGCTCATGATTTGGGGGTTGTCCTTGTAAGTACATTTTGGCATAAAGGGGCTAAGGTCGGGTTGACGCAGTGAGCTAGCGAGGAGGGCTTTTGGTATAGAAGCTGGGATTCTTTTGCATAGTATCTACTCTAGGAGTAGTGTAAATCTATAGGGTTAACATTCATTTTGTTAGGAATGTAATTTAATGCATTTGGAAGTATTTATCTTGGCATGTAACCCTTAAAGCTCAAGGCCTGAACATGAAATTTTTATACTCTGATAATATGCTTTAGCTCTACTTATGTCAATATTTTTACACTTAAGAAACTAGGGTCCTTACAACGGTGCGAGGTAAATATCCCTACTTGATGCTATTCAACAAGTTCCTCGTTATGCAAGTTTTTTAAAAGATTTATGCACTACGAAAAGAAATCATAGGTTGAAGTGATCCCAAAAGATCGAATTGAGTGAAAATGTGTCAGCTATGATACAAAGAAAAATCCCTACCAAGTCTAAAGACCCAGGTATGTTCTCTATCCCGTGAACAATTGGTAACACTCGCCTTGAAAATGCCATGTTAGATTTAGGAGCATCAATCAATGCCATGCCATATTCTATTTATGCTTCTTTACAACTTGGTCCTTTGAACCCTACTGGAGTAGTTATTCAATTAGCTGATAGGTCTAGTGCATATCCTAGGGGTGTGATTGAATACGTGCTTGTGCAAGTAAACGAATTAGTATTTCCTGCTGATTTCTATGTGCTTGATATGGAGAATGGTGATAAGAGTAGTCCCATTTTGTTAGGAAGACCATTCCTCAAAACTTCTAAGACCAAGATAGATGTGCATAATGGTACCCTTACTGTGGAATTTGATGGTGAGAATGTTACTTTTAACATTTATGATGCCATGAAATATCCTTGCAATAATGATGACATTGTGTATTCTATTGATGTTATTGATTATTTGTCACAAGAAGTCTTTGAGATTGTAGGGAAGGATGCACTGGAAGTCACTCTCACAAGGGCTATTGAAAAGGAGAACGTGGAGTTGTTTATCATGGATGAGTTGAAAGACACCGTCGATGCCTTGGATGATGCACCTGAGCTAATTCAGTCAGGTAACGTTTTTTTATATCACTGCCTATTTCTAACACTAGAATTCTTCCATCTGTTTTGCAGGCACCCACCATTGTGTTGAAGCCACTGCCTAGCCATCTCAAGTATGTATTCCATGGTGATGGAGATACATTACCAATGATCATCTCTAGTAAGTTGGGGGTTGATCAAGAGAAAGATCTTATTCTTGTGCTCAAGGAGCACAAGGCCGCAATAGGTTGGACCATCACTGACACAAGGGAATCAGTCCCTCCACATGCATGCACCACATTCTTGAACAAGGAGGGAGCCCTATACGTCAACCCCAAAGGAAGCTTAACCCACCCATGATGGATGTGGTGAATGAAGAGACTTTGAAGCTTTTAGCAGTTGGGGTGATCAACCCTATTTCAGACAGTCAATGGGTCAGTCCAGTCCAAGTTGTGCCAAAGAAGACCGGTATTACTGTGGTAAAGAACAAAGATGATGAACTTGTGTCCACACGTATTCAAAATGGATGACGAGTGTGCATTGACTACCGGAAGCTAAACGCTGTGACTAGAAAGGACCACTTTCCTCTACCCTTCATTGATCAAATGCTTGAGAGGTTAGCTTTCCATTCATACTATTGTTTTATTGACGGTTTTTTGGGTTATTTTCAGATTGCAATTGCACCGGAGGACCAAGAAAAGACTACTTTCACATGCCCTTTTGGCACATTCGCTTACCGACGCATGCTCTTTGGACTATGCAATGCCCCAGCCACGTTTCAATGGTGTATGGTTAGCATCTTTTTTGAGTTTATTAAGCATATTTTAGAGGTATTCATGGATGATTTTACTGTTTACGGTAACTCATTCAAGGATTGTCTAGCTAGCCTTACACTTGTGTTAAAACGATTTCAAATATTCTGTCAATTGGCTCTGAAATTTTTTTCGCTTTTAGGTGATATATATATAATGATACTGAAATATCTAATTCCAGTTTCCCAATTCAACATGTTGCTCATCACATAAGCAAGTATATAACCAATCAGTAATAGAATACTTAAAATACAGATACTCGGGGCATACCCCGGTAATTTAAAATTTAATTAAAAAGTACTCTAACAATTACTGGGACTCAGACTCAATATACCAAACCTGAACTCAGGTATTCTAAGATGCTTCCTCACGAGCATCCTGTTGGGATGTGCCCTAAGACAACTCATTAGATGATTGTTTATGACATACAATGTATTATGATTTTGTTAATGGCAATTCATTATTATATATTATTCGTGTATCTGTGTAATATGAATTAATATATAAGTTAATGTCCTTAGAATAATATTCTATTGTTCTTAAAGATTGTCCCTAGTCAAGTATTATCATGAATCGGGATAATGATAATGCATTGAGACTAGTATGTTTTGCTTTATGAATTGTTCATAGATATGAGATATCAAATCAACACATGGGTGCATGTTAGAGAACGATGTACTGGAAAGACCCACCATGAGAATGCTACATGGATAGTTATATGAACGTCATAAGCAATTCTCATAGTGATAATAATGTATGTAATCCTTACGACTTGAGATCATCAGAGATCCCAACATAAGGAGTCATGTATCTTGATATTGTCAAACGTTACCTGTAACAGGGTAAACTATAAAGACAATCATTGGATACACCACGAATTATGTAGAGGGATGTTGAGTGACCAAGAAAGGATTTGTCCCTCCTATATAACAGGAGAAGTGTTTGGGCCCT
This sequence comes from Haberlea rhodopensis, assembly GCA_907163345.1. Lineage (NCBI taxonomy): Eukaryota > Viridiplantae > Streptophyta > Magnoliopsida > Lamiales > Gesneriaceae > Haberlea > Haberlea rhodopensis. The sequence continues at coordinate 797,095 of CAJQUN010000251.1, forward strand.
TGATCAAGTAAGACTAAAATGCATGGCCGTGCTCGAATGAGTCAATATGTGATATCGAGCTTATTCGTTTATTCTAGTTCTACTTGGGGATCAAGAAATAAAAGATTGAATATATGAGTATGACTATTCCATGACTCATGTTCAATCTAAACACATTGGACAAAGGGATTAAGTTACATGGTTAATATTATCACAGTCCGTAGGTTATGTCGAGTCAATGGCATTCTTGTAATTTGGGTAGCCTTGATGTGTTGCTAGATACCGCTCATTGCTTGTGACATAAAATTAGATTTTATGTCGCTGCCAACATTGCAAGATCCTATCAGGTCACACAAAAGATTAAATCGATAAAGGGAAATATAATTAATTGGATGAATTAATTAATTAAGAAGAGTCTTAATTATAAGTATTAGATGTATGGATTTAATTAATAGATTGGGTATGGGCCAATGAGGCTTTGAGAAAGCCTTTAATTAAATCTAACATATATTATAATTTGAGAACAAGGTTAATAAGATTTAATCGATCTTCATCAAACCTAATAGCACATACAAGAGAGCTCTCGGCCGCCGGCTCTTTCTTCCAACCTCACGCCGTCGTGCCGTCGTGAATAGGAAATGGATCGGCCGTCGTTGATTGGTTTTGAACCGTGAGTTCAGTTTTGGTTTAAGAACGAGTCTAGCAACTTGTTCTTGAACATCCTTTCGATTTGATCTTGTGGATACCGTAGAGACGAAGGTGTAAATCTTTGTTCGTGACTCGTGGCCTTGCAACGAGGATTCTGCTACAAACACGCTACAAAGGTACGATTCTTAATCAATCTCGGTATGATTACTTTGTATAGGTCCTTTGGTAGGAATCCAATTTTATTTTCCGCTACATATTGTATGATGGATTCCTAACAGTGGTATCAGAGTCGTGTACAAAGTTCATATCGGATTTATGTGATTAATTGTTTAATCATGTTTTGAATATTTTGCATGCTTTAAAACTGTTTAATTCATATATGATATGTATTAATAGATTTTGAGGGAATTATCGCAATAATTATATGTGATATAATTGACGGATCGAAGTATATGATAATTCGTGATCAAAACCGAGCCATTGGCTCACATGGAAGCTCACGGCCACCGGTTGGAACAAGGGTCTCGGACCCTTGGCTCGAGCATGGGCCAAGCCGCCGCCGCATGTGGGCTAGGGTTTCGAACCCTAAGCCCCATCGGCTCCAAGCCGCCGCCGCACGTGAATGGGCTAGGGTTTTGAACCCTTAGCCACATTCGGTCCAAGACGGCGCCGAGATGGCTAGGGTTTCGAACCCTAGTCACATGCATGGTTGGTTGGCCGTGGGTTTGGGCTAAGGATCCGTGACATGTGATGTCCCGAGCGTACGATAATTTCATAAAATTTATTTACAGTTTTATTGGAATTAAATTTTAAAATGTTTAGAATTTAATTCATTAATTGTTATAGCATGTTTTATGTGTTTGTTTGAGCATGGTGCATGGTTATAGCCCTATGACCTATTAGATAGGATTTTGTGAATGTTTGTAATTTAATACGGCCTGCGAGTCGTGCCTTCTCTATTTTTCTAAATGTTATCCCTCCCCTACGTTCTCCTCGAATGTAACTCGAGGAATTCTCTATATCATGTAATTGTTATATAGTATAGTTTATTTTGTTGATGGAGATCAATGAAGATGAACCAAGGTGCCGGGATGAGGAGGCCATTCACAAAAGGGAGCCAAAGAGGTGCTTGGAGAAGTTACCTTAGGTTGACCTTCTAGTATTTTCTCATTGGCTTGAGAAAATCATTAGTTGGGGCTATAACCATGTCACGTTTATTTTATGTTGATGTATGAGATGCATGTTTATCGTTTTATTTAATATTGATGTTTGATATACATATATGTAGATATGTATATATTCATATATGTACCAGACATTTTTTCAATATTAATAAAATCATGAGATCAATAAATCCCTCTTATAATATTAAGTCAAATCAAGATGCCTTCCAATTAAAAATACTCGTCAAGACTTCGGTTGAACATGTGTGGGTTTGCCAAAGCAAAGCACCGTGACAATCTTAGTAAGGCGCGAAAGGATAAAAGTGATATCGGTGTTATTTTAAAATTGGGTTCGACTTAACTAGCGTTATCTCAATAGGATTGGGAACCTAGAGGCATGGGGTTGGATAATAATTCATTAGATGAATTTGAACAAAGTGTTGTTCGTCCAACCATCCAAGAATTACATGTGATGTAATTGACAAAGTGTTGTCTACCTAAATAACCGAGTCTTGTGTAGCTAACTCAGGATTAGGTGAAATATGGATCTAGGCCCACTAAGTTTACGAGGGTTGATATTTTAAACAAAATAGTGGGAGTATCATTTAATATAAGACCTTATTAAATTATTAAAATCATTAACTTATTTTGCATATTTATATTGTAGATATCCATGGCATCAAACAACGTAACTAGCACACTATCATTGCGATCGGTCCTTGAGAAGGATAAACTGAATGGGACTAATTTCGTAGACTGGTATAGGAATTTGAGGATTGTCCTCAAACAAGAGAAAAAACAATATGTCGTAGAGGAACCCTTACCTGCTGAGGAACCTCCCGTAACGGCTTTTAAAATCGATAAGGATGCTTACAAGAAGCATCATAATGATGCGCTTGATGTTGGTTGCCTTATGCTTGCCACCATGAACTCTGAGCTTCAGAAGCAACATGAGGAAATGGAGGCGTTCGATATGATCGAACACTTAAAGCCAACAACAAGCTAGACAAGAGTGGTATGGCGTCTCTAGAGCGTTATTCCAGTGCAGAATGGTAGAAGGAAGCCTTGTTGGAACTCATGTACTAAAGATGATAGGGTACATTGAGAATCTTGAAAAGCTGGGTTTTCCATTGGACCATGAGTTGGCCACAGACGTGATCTTGCAATCGTTGCCTGACAGCTACAGTCAATTTGTCTTGAAATACAATATGATTGAAATCGAAAAGACTCTACCACAATTGCTTGGTATGTTGAGAACATATGAAGCAAATTCAAAGAAGTCTAAGCCTACTAATGTTCCTATTGTGAATAAGAGCAAAGAAAAGACTAAAACAAAAGGCTACAAGAAGAACAAGAAAGTCTTTGTTAAGTCTAAGCCTCATGCTTCTGCACTCAAGCCAAAGGGAGGAGTGGCTAAGGAAGGGAACTGCTTCCATTGCGGTGAGACCGGTCATTGGAAGAGGAACTGCAAATTATATCTGGAAGATCTTAAGAAGACAAAAGGAAGTGTGACTTCCGCTTCAGGTATTTTTGTTATAGAAGTAAATTTATCTACTTCTTCATCATGGGTATTATATACTGGATGTGGTTCTCACATTTGTGTTAATGTGCAGGAGCACAAAAGGAGTAGGTTGTTGGCGAAAGGCGAGGTTGATCTCCGAGTGGGAAATGGAGCAAGAGTTGCTGCATTAGCCATTGAAGATTATTCATTAACTTTACCTTCTGGTTCATTATTAGATTTACAAGACTGTTATTTTGTGCCATCTATTACTAGAAACATTATTTCAATTTCTTGTTTGGACAAGATTGGTTTTTCATTTATTATAAAGGCCAAGTGTTGCTCCATTTATTTGAACGATATGTTTTATGCTAGTGCACAATTGATTAATGGTCTTTACGTATTAAATCTTGATATGCCTGTCTATACCATAAATACTAAAAGGATTAATAATAATGATTCTAATCCAACTTATCTCTGACATTGTCGCTTGGGCCATATAAACGAGAATCGCATATCAAAGCTTCATAAGGATGGAGTATTAGATTCATTTGATTTTGAATCATATGAAACATGTGAATCTTGTTTAATGGGCAAGATGACTAAAGCTCCTTTCAAGGGACATGTTGAAAGGACAAATGATTTATTGAGTCTCATACATAGTGATGTATGTGGACCAATAACCACACAAGCTAGAGGTTGTTTTCAATACTTCGTTACATTTACTGATGACTTCAGTCAAAACCCTCCGATCAGATCGAGAAGGCGAATACATAAGCCAAGAGTTTCATGACTATCTAAAGGAGTGTGGGATAGTCCCACAACTCACTCCTCCGTATACTCCACAATGGAATGGTGTATCCGAAAGGAGGAATCAAACTTTGTTGGACATGGTTCGATCAATGATGAGTAATGCAGATCTTCCGACTTCCTTTTGGGGACATGCTTTAGAAACAGCGATATTTATACTGAACCGTGTTCCATCTAAATCAGTAGAAAATACACCATATGAGATATGGACTAAGAAGCGTCCTAGTATGTAAGGTCCCAACACCTAAACTCGTCATTAGTTCATTTATGACGTCGTATATGTATAAATTTTTCATTTTTCTTTTCATTCTTTAAAAAAGAATCATTACATGCTTCCCATAATCCCATGGCATAAAAAATGTTCAACATTATATGATCTTCTCTACCAACAAATAGACTCAAAGATTTCACCCATTACACCATTTTTACATTGTGGGTTTTTATAAAAATTTGGGCAGAGTCTCCCCACAAACTGAGCTATCCGGAAAGAAAAGCACATCACATAATATAACTCCCGACCAGGGACAACACGATACTAAACAGAATACAGAAACACAAGTAAATTCCCAGCCAGGGAAGACACCACACTAATAAGACAATAAAAGTGGGTTTCAACACCCTTATACAGTCCATATACAGATACAAGTGCTCACAGAAGAGCAACGAATAACGGATACACATCCGGATGCATAATTAGTATAAATACCAATCGCTCAACCTCGTATATCGGCTCAATCTCATACTATGCTTCTGGAAGCATCATCCAACAAGGTTCGAGCCTAGTACGTCAAAACAGCATCGTACCTGTTGTACCTGTTTCAACAGAAACAGCCCCCACACAGGGTGAGCACACTCCAACTCAATATTCGATCACAAATCAACATACGAAATCATAATGCAACAATTTAGATTATTCAAACTCATAAAATATACTCCCTGTACAATTCGAATCTGGATAGCTTCCACACACTGTTCCTGTTTCAAACTCACGCACTTCATAATGTCAAGTTTAGTATTGTCACTGAAAATGTAATACTCAACAACACTTATGAATTCAATACAATGACAATATATTATTTATGCTCAAACATAAATAGTTCAATATCAATGTGAACCTGGTTATCCCAATGTAACCCTGGTTATCCCACCATCTCATTCTCGATACTTTCTCATATCACTCATGCCCACGGCATCACTACTCAAAAAGTAAAATTGGACCACGTGCCACTACGTGTCCCCCATAACTCGTATATTAAACTCAATTATTAAAGTCAAACACTTACCTGAATCATCATATTCAAATTTTCATGCATACATGAATGTATAGATACTAGATATACCTGCTCGTACGCCACCACGTACCTTATAGTAGACAACATGAACAAGCTATCATCAACGTCCGAAGTCTCCTGTAGAGTCTATATCGAACATCAATTCAATATTAGCTCATAATCCGAGCAATGAACATCCATCAAATAGTTCTTACTTTCATTTCCATATCCCAAATCAATAACTCAATATTATTAATCAAATCATAATCAATACTTTGGATGCACACATCCTCACATTAATCATGATATAACATTGGTGATGGAAAAACCCCATCATCTCCCACCATCCGCTACATCACACACATGATGCAGGATACACACACCCATACGTGCAAGATCACGCCCAACTCACATAGCAGTTCACTAGACACACCAGTTCAATAGAGGGAAAGGAAGTGCAAGGGTGTATGCATAATAATATCCAACTAGTGTCTAACTAAAACAATCCAATTTAGCCAATTAACATGTTCCACAATTATTCAAATCCACACCGAGGTGATTCAAACTAAGACACGAAAGAAGGGATCCATGTAGATACAAGATTCTACCCTTTTAAATCTAATTCCCTTAATCCCAACATAAAGTCATTTATTGATTAAATTCAACTTTAACAATTTAAAGATGCATTGGATTCCAAAATTCTTGATTTAGAACTCACTACTAAGAGTAGTAATTCAACAAGGTGACATAAATCAATAACACATGCTATGCTATCCAATTGAGCATAATTATCACTATAACTCTATTCCATGTTATAATACATGCTAGCATGCATCTAACCCACTTATTTTCACACTACACATGCTTCCAATTGAACACATCCCATACCATAGCCCAACATCTACCAAATATCACAATGGCTACAAGCCATTAAGTTAGTCATTTTCACCTCACTAACAAAACTTAGACCCACACTTGAATCTCGTTTAAGCCTATTAACAAACACATTCTATGCATGATTTTAATCTTCATCTTTTAACCAATAATAATACTAAGTCAAGACTTATTCCACAATTTATTTTCAACAATTAATCATTCAATAAAGTGAGCCCCAATTAACTTCCAACAATCAAAGCATTCATCATGCTATCCCATTCCCAAATACAACACCTCAATACATGAAGGAATACATACACACACACCATCTTCACCCACAAACACATGCTGGACACACACACACATGCAGAAACACACACACGCACACACACTGCTGCACACACACGAATACACACTAACAACCCTACCAAAATGCTAGCAAAAATCGAACCAAAGTTCATCAAAAATTTGTGGGATTTCAGGGGAATAACGACTAAGGGACGACGAGGATTACCCACAAAAAAATCGGAAGAAAATCGCTCCAAAATCGGACGAATTCGCGATTTTTATCCGCGCACTTCCTTGCAAGATCCGGACGCAATCCGCGACGAAACTTCACGTTCTTGGTATGGAAAGAAGCGCCTGGGAGAGACGAAGGCGATGGCGGGTCGGACGCATCGGAAGGAGCTTGGACGGCGGCGGGCGCGTGGTTTTACGGCGAGGGGGTCGGATGAGCGCGATATACAGCAGAGAAGAAAAGGGTTCGGGTTTTGTGTGCGTGTATTTACACATTTTAATGTGTGTCCGAAAATGCCAACATAACATATTTATTTTTTTGTATCCTAACCCGGTTTTGTACATCGAAGTGTCGCCGGTGCACTGATATATTATTTAGAGACAACGAATGGGATTTATACACACCCCAAAAACCCAAAACTTAAATTCTTCATTTTAATTAACTTATCTCTAAAATATTATCAGAGTATATTTTACAACCTCAAATTATTTTATGATTCGATTAACTCGGCAGTTGACCTTCACTTGGTCAATTCCACTTCAAATAAATTCTAAAATTAATTATCACAAAAATCCAAATCATATTTAGTCCAACAAATGATTAATAATAATCTGGACATCACATAGTATGTCTTTTATGAAGATTTGGGGTTGTGAGGGTTACGTGAAACGTCACGCCTCCAATAAACTTGGACCCAAATCTGATAAGTGTTTATTTGTGGGGTATCCTATGGAAACGAAAGGATACTATTTCTATTATCCCACCGAGAACAAAGTAGTTGTTGCTCGGACTGGTGTCTTTCTTGAAAGAGAATTTATTTCGAGAAAAACCAGTGGGAGACAAATAGAACTTAGTGAAGTTCAACCACAAGAAAACATTGAACATGATATTGAGATGGAAACAGAGCAGACATCACAAGCTGTTGTGGATGAATTGCCTGCTCAAGAGACAAAAGCCCAGCGTAGGTCTATAAGAGAACACCGTGAGCCACAGAGATATGGATTTCTTGTGACTCAACAAGGTGACTTACTACTTATTGATGAGGATGAACCGCCATCTTATCAAGAAGCTATAATGGGCACTGATTCTGAGAAATGGCAAGAAGCCATGAAATCTGAGATGGAATCCATGTATGCAAACCAAGTATGGACTTTGGTTGACCTGCCAGAAGGGGTAAGACCCATAGGGTGCAAATGGATTTTCAAGAAGAAGACCGACATGGATGGTAATGTACAAACCTTTAAAGGTCGACTGGTTGCAAAAGGTTTCAAACAAATTCATGGTATTGACTATGATGAAACTTTTTCGCCAGTTGCCATGGTTAACTCCATTAGGATCTTACTTGCAATAGCTGCATTTCATGACTATGAAATCTGGCAGATGGATGTCAAAACAGCTTTCCTTATTGGAAATTTACTTGAGGATGTGTACATGACACAACCTGAGGGTTTTGTCGATCCAAAGGATGCTGGAAAGATATGCAAGCTACAACGATCCATTTATGGATTGAAGCAAGCGTCTCGGAGTTGGAATCTTCGTTTTGATGATGCAGTCAAAGAGTTTGGTTTCATCAAAAACGTAGATGAACCTTGTGTCTACAAGAAGGTCAGTGGGAGCATAATTATCTTCCTAATATTGTATGTAGATGACATACTTCTAATTGGGAATGATATCCCTGTCTTACAATCTGTAAAGATTTGGCTAGGGAATTGCTTTTCTATGAAAGACTTGGGTGAAGCCACCTATGTATTAGGTATCAAGATCTATAGAGATAGATCAAGAAGATTACTTAGCCTAAGTCAAAGTACATACATAGACAAAGTGATAAAACGGTTTAGCATGCAAGAATCTAAGAAAGGATTCATGCCTATGACACATGGGATACATCTCTAGAAGGATCAGTGTCCTTCAACAACAGATGAGAGACAACGCATGAGTAAGATTCCATATGCGTCAGCTATTGGATCTATCATGTATGCCATGATATGTACTCGTCCCGATGTCTCGCATGCTTTGAGCATGACGAGCAGATATCAGGTTGATCCAGGTGAATGTCACTGGATTGCAGTCAAGAATATCCTGAAGTACTTGAGAAGAACTAAGGATACATTCTTGATTTATGGAGGTGAAGAAGAGTTCAATGTAATAGGTTACACTGATGCAAGCTTCCAAACCGACAAAGATGATTTCCGATCGCAATCAGGATATGTGTTTTGCCTAAATGGAGGTGTTGTAAGCTGGAAGAGTTCAAAGCAAGAGACAGTAGCCGATTCTACAACTGAAGCTGAATATATTGCTGCCTCAGATGCAGCAAAAGAAGCGGTTTGGATCAAGAAGTTCATTTCTGAACTTGGGGTGATTCCTAGCATACTAGATCCGATTGAACTCTATTGTGACAACAATGGAGCCATCGCATTGGCTAAAGAACCTAGATCTCACCAAATATCCAAGCACATACTTCGGCGCTTTCATTTCATTCGAGAAATCGTTGAAAGAGGAGATGTAAAAATATGCAAAGTACCAACTGATGATAAATCTGACCCACTGACGAAGCCACTATCACAGCAGAAGCAGGATCGTCATACTAGATCTCTAGGCATTAAGTGAATGTCTGATTGGTCTTAGTGCAAGTGGGAAATTTCTTGGGATGTGCCCTAAGACACCTCATTAGATGATTGTTTATGACATACAATGTATTATGATTTTGTTAATGGCAATTCATTATTATATATTATTCGTGTATCTGTGTAATGTGCCCTTAGAATAATATTGTATTGTTCTTAAAGATTGTCCCTAGTCAAGTATTATCATGAATCGGGATAATGATAATGCATTGAGACTAGTATGTTTTGATTGATGAATTGTTCATAGATATGAGATATCAAATCAACACATGGGTGCATGTTAGAGAACGATGTACTGGACAGACCCACCATGAGAATGCTACATGGATAGTTATATGAACGTCATAAGCAATTCTCATAGTGATAATAATGTATGTAATTCTTACGACTTGAGATCACCAGAGATCCCAACATAAGGAGTCATGTATCTTGATATTGTCAAACGTTACCTGTAACAGGGTAAACTATAAAGACAATCATTGGATACACCACGAATTATGTAGAGGGATGTTGAGTGATCAAGAAAGGATTTGTCCCTCCTATATAACAGGAGAAGTGTTTGGGCCCTTGATCAAGTAAGACTAAAATGCATGGTCGTGCTCGAATGAGTCGATATGTGATATCGAGCTTATTCGTTTATTCAAGTTCTACTTGGGGATCAAGAAATAAAAGATTGAATATATGAGTATGACTATTCCATGACTCATGTTCAATCTAAACACATTGGACAATGGGATTTAGTTTAAAACAGTAATCATACCCTTGAAGACTCAATAATTCCACCATCAAGCCAACCCAAGCTCAAATTCCTCAAATTCTTCCCTTCTACCTTCCTAGAACTACAATTGCATGTATGTTTTCTCACCAAATTTTCTCTAATTTGGGAGGAGCATTTTCGAAAATTTGAGGAAGGAAATCAGATTGTGTTTGGGAGATGAAGACATTTAATAAGCTTGAAAATGTATGGTAGCATGACCCACAATGCCCAAATTTGGAATCTTTTATAATTTTTATGCTACAACTCTCAAGTGTCCCTTGATGGTGATTTTATATGCATTTATAAGGTATTGATCAATTTTGTATACTAACTTGTATAATTTGAAGTATTTGATCTTGCATAAAAATAAGGTGTTGTGATCCGGAACACCTCAATTCGAATTCTCAGCTTTTAATCACCCGGGTTTGCTAACTCGCGGTTAATCATAATTAATTAGCAGCGAAGCCTTACACTTCTTCCCCTCTTAAAATGATTGCGTCCTCGAAATCACAAAACCGAGTATAACTCAAAAAGTTAAATCATATGAGACGTCTCAATCTAAATCATAGATACATAAGAATAATCATGTATTAGTGACAACTGTTGTGGTCGTGTCAACGATATACCACTGAACCAAGCTTCTCTATGACTCCACGAGGTTCAAAATATCGAGGCAACATCGTACCTTACTTAACGAATCTTATCGAAATTGTAAAGATAAAATCTTCACATTTACGTGATTCTCAACTTGAAATGATATATTTCTCTTGGTGGCATAGCAAATCTGCTTACTTTAAGCCAATTTCATTCATTTTCGAAGAAAAATATACCGTTCCTGGCATTTCCTCAACAATCTCAAGTTGTGCCAAATATTCCTTATCAATTTCATCTCAATATATCGGTGATTGGCAATTCTGGCTCTACAAAACCTCAATCGATGTCATCCCAAAAGTTGTCTGAAACTTAAATTATAGGAAAATTCTACTAATGAATAGTGTTTTTTGTCAATTCCTACTAAATTCATCACTAATAATCAGGACATAACTTCCAAAGTCTGGATAGTTCTCTCAGTTTGTCCATCGGTCTGGGTATGATAAGCAATACTCATTACTAACTTAGTACCCATGACATTCTGAAACAGTTTTCGAATTTGGATATCATCCTCGGATCTTTATCAAATACAATTGTTACAGGCACTCACTGTAAATAAACCACATTATCCACATCTTAAACATGTCGTTTTCCCATATGCATACAAACTATCATATGAAATCAATATCTCATATTGAATAGTCAATCAACTCTGATTCAACTTGTTTCACATTCTCTGTTAGTCTAAACAATTGAGTTATAAGACTCAAAGCAAGAAATTTCCCAAGTTCATTATGGCACTTACAAATTTTCTAGTATTCCATTATGCCTCGTATTTTTATCTTGACCTGCTGGCATGTCAAACAATTTTTTCCACAAAATTCTGAAATTTCTTTCTTCATACCATCCCATCAGTAATAGGATCTCAAGAATGATACATCTCATCATTCCCAGAATAACACTATGTCATCTATAGTGTGCTTTCTGCAGTAATATTTCTTTTGAATCTGAAGGATTCGATGCTATTTACTGATTGTTCACTCGCAACCCGTCACTAAATGACATACTAAATTCTAGTTGGTTGATGAGAGAACCAATTTCTTCACGCAATATATGTATGGGTCTGTTTTTCGAGTCTTTTTGATCTTCGAAATCAGAGGTGATTCAAACTGCAAAGCATAAATTGATGCTACCATTGCACCTTACACTTTTCGTTTCAACGCATCTGCTACTAATTTTATTTTCCCTGATTGATATTGACTATCAGAGTCAAATTCTTTAATAAATCTAGTCATCGCTTCTATCTCATGTTTAATTCTGACTGAAAAATAGATATTTTAAACTCCTAAAATCAGAGTACATCATGAATTGTTCGCCATACAGATAACATTGTCACATCTTCAAGGAAAAATAATGGATACAAGCTCGAGTTAATGAACAGGATATCATGATTCTTTCAGCTTCAACTATCTCAAAGCATATGCAATCGAACATATCCAATCTGTTTCAGTTTCTAAAACCTGCTTTCACATTCATCTGACCAGACGAAACTCAAATTTCTTCTTGGTCAACTGGTTAATAGATCAGGCTATCCTAGAATATCCTTCCATAAAGCCTGTAATATCTGATCAAACTCATAAAACTTCGTATCTCGAGTACACAAGTATAACACTGGTGAATATTATTACAATTCCGTCCAAAAAGTTACGGAATACTCTATTCATCAAAGTCATAAACTTTACTGGTATATTTGTTAGACCGCATGGCATTACCAAAATTCAAAATGCCTATATCTGCTTTGACCAATTGCCTAGAGAACATTTTCTCTTCCGACTCATACTAATGGTAACCAGATTTACAATCATTTTTCGTATACATCGAAGTTCCTTACAACTGATCAGATACTTCTTGGTCTTAGGCAACAGGTATTTATTCTTGACAGTAGCCCTGTTCAACTGCCTTCAGTCGATACACATTATAACACCATCTTTTTTCTTCCCGAACAGCACTGATGTTTTCCCAAGGTGACATACTCAGACGTATGTACCCTTATCGAGGATATTCTGTAACTATTCTTCTAAACCTATCAACTCTGCTGATGCTATTCCGTACAATGCTTTCGATATCGTATGCATTCCTTGGCATCAACGAACAGTTAAAACCGATTTCCTTCTCTATTGGAAATTCTATTATTTCCTCAGGAAAATCTTGTATGTTTTCTTTACCACTAAGAAATCAGTCTACCTAGACTCTTCCTGATTAGCATTAACTGTTTATCATCAAATATTCCTCATTTTCCAAGTATCGCAACCACAATATTTTCATAGCTGATACTATCAATATCTTAGCTTGCTATTCGTGGCTATAAAAATTTCATTTGGAGCCACAATACAGTCAAAAATTCACTGTACCATAAAATAAATCATCTCTAATATTCGAAAGTTATCAGAGTCTATGTCGATACAATCAAAATCATATCTCGGCAACACCATTAAATTCAAATCCACAATACTATTATCAAACTGTAAGATACAGTTCACTATTACATGTATGGATCGTATAATCATCTCGGCTCGTGTAGTTTCCAAATCATCATTATCAATGCACATTTTTATGCAATGTATGAACACAATGCTTTTGTCTCAATAAAAATTGTGCAGTGTGATCAAATACATGACATGTGTCTGCGATCACCGGTACTGAAGCATCTATAACCGTATCCTCTATCAAGGTATATTCTCTGGCCTTTTGAGAAATAAAAAAATAACTATCAGGTGTTACATCTGGTCTGCAGGTAACTAACTGCTGCTGGAATTGGGTGTTGTAAAGAATAACCACTCTGATATATACCCCTAGCTCAGGGTGTTTGTTGTTATGACTGCATCTGTTCCTGAGCACGTAACAGACATGTTCCGACTGGCCACTTATCAGTTCCTCTTATTCTTTCACATGGATCAATAGATATTTACATCAACAGTGACCTCGAAAAGATCTGGTATCCTACAATCTCTTACTACTTCTAGAATCACTAGAGCTGGATGAATTGGAGTGATACTTCTGAAACTTTTCTAGGACTACTTGGATTATTCCAATGGTAGTCACGTCATTAACATTTAATCCAGTCCTAGGTACGTCGCACCACATCGGTGTCTTATCCTTCAGCCAAAATACTTCTAATTAAAATCTCTTCGCTAGTGAATAGCTATCGAGATTAAGCACATACTTCCATTTCTCAAGTCCACGATAATCGATTATCATTTTTCATGAAATCAACGTTGCCTTCTAGTAAACATACTTTCCCCGTGTCAACAAGAGGGAAACTCGTCTTCCATCATTACCATTACTCTAGATACTCTCATCTAGAAGAGTTCATATTGTAGTTTTTATTCATAGTTCAGACACATAAACTGGAACTGAATTACGACAGTCCCCATATCCACGTCCTCATTTAAACCAATTCTTGTTGTTTCTCACAACAACTATACTCTATTCTTCAATTGAAATATACTAATTTCAATATTCTCAAGTTCTAAATTATCATCTCGGCGTACACAAATTTTAACGTAAACTCATACGTATTACCCTGGTCTTTCGGACTCAAATTACCGATGTAAATCAACAAAACGTGGGGTTAATTAGTTCTAGTGTCATCCCACTAATCACAAGGATTAAATCCCAAAGTGATAAATAATATTCCCAATAAAACGCATTATCACTAAGTTATAATTCACGTAACAGTTTACAGTGCCTATAGGTACGATAGATAGATAATAAAGTTCATATCACTGCTACCTGTCCAAACACTATCTGTCCATCATAAAATCAAAACATCATGAATCTCAAGTCATAGATGTTCTCATATCTTACTCTACATCATCATCCGATCAGCATCTGTCAGTGCTAACAGATAAAATTCTCAATTTCTCAAAATTATATGCAACTCAGAATATTATAATACTCAGAAATATGACATCTAGATGTCCCTGCTTAGTAATCCATGACATGTCTAAAATTTCATTATCTAACATGTACTCGTAGCAGTCAAGAGCATATAAAAACACGTAGTCAATTACATGCACAAATAATTTTATTTGTGACTAGACTCAGTTATTATGCTCTGACACCATAACGTGAGGGCCCGATCCTAATGTGGAGTTTAGTTAACACATAATGATTAATTTACATAAACAGCGGAAGATTTATTTCAAATGTTCCGTCAAATGGCTCTGAAAATTTTCGGTTTTAGGTGATACATATATAATGATACTGAAATATGTAATTCCAGTTTCCCAATTCAACATTTTGCTCATCACATACGCAAGTATGTAACCATCCAGTAATAGAATACTTAAAATACAGATACTCGGGGCATACCCCGGTAATTTAAAATTTAATTAAAAAGTACTCTAGCAATTACTGGGACACAGACTCGATATACCAAACCTGAACTCATGTATTCTAAGATGCTTCCTCACGAGCATCCAACATCTGAGTATCTGTAACACCAGCCACACACTTTGCGCTAGGAGAATCATCACGTGATGTGCTCGTCATCCCTCGAGTCTAGCTCTGGTAGCAACGCACGTGACTACAGTCGCTACCTATACTACATGTCATCATCGTGCCCGTCGTCCCCGACACTCAGAGTAAATCAACTCAGTCATCATCAAGGATATCAAAGAAATGCCCATGAATCATCTATGCATTATATGACATATGCAACTCAATATATCATGCAATCTCATGTGAAAGTATATACATATCATGTAGTTTCACATATCATGTAATCCAATGCATGTCAACATATCATATAGTCACATAAGAATCATATAGTGACAATTAAATCATATAAATCAATTAATGACATATAAAGTCATACATTAGCTCATCACACGTCTTTGTGAGACGTCATGATAAAACTCATTTCAACGTACCTCAGACCAAAGCTAATCTACCGAGAACTCCACGAATCAACGAAATCTATTAACCTGGTCATGTAAATTCCAAATGACACTAAGTGTTCAAGTAGTACATTGAATCAAATGCAACTTCTAAATATTGATCCTTAGTGATTATCTTAATTTTCAGCCTGACCATTTTCGTAAAAAAATCAATAAAATTACATACGACATCAAAACTACTCAATTATGGTGCTCAAAGTTCAGAAATTCAAAATAATACATTTCATCTATTTTGATGTTAAGCTGGTTCAACAATCTAAATAGGGTTTGAACACTAAAAATGTAGCATTTGAAAACCTGTTTTCCAGCTTGAGAAGTGTTAGTAAGAATACTATAACTTTTTCGTTTCAAATCCAAATTGAGTAATTCTAGTGGCAAGTTATAGCCAATTGGAAACACTACAATTCCTATTTCTACACATTTGCCAAAATTCCTAGCCAAAAATGTCCAGGAATTCGAAGAACACACTGTATGTGTATTTTCACCCACATGCAGGGCTCAGAATGAGCACTAATAGTAAAAAAAAATCACAACTTCTTCAAATTAAGTCCAAATTAAGTCCTCATTTTTTTTAAAAAACCGAATAGAATTCAAAGTCCTACAACTTTCATTTGAAGCATCAAATTCGAAACAAAATTTGTCCAAAAACTCGAAACACAGTCTGCATGCAACATGCAGAGTCAAAAATGAGCACTTAAAGTAAAATCGACACAACATTTTCTTCAGATATCCAAATTGCATACTTATGTTTTTCAAACTGCATAAAATTTAAATATCTACAACTTTTATTTGAAGACCGACCTCAAATTTGGAATCTAAGTGATTCAAAAATACAAAACTATTTACTGCAAGAAACATCAAAATCTGCAGATTCTGTTTTAACAAAATGAAATCAGCATTTTCATGTCTCTTCCTAGATTTTGAATTTAATTCAACAAAATCCAACGAAAATTTAGTTTATAACAAAAATCATACCCTTGAAGACTCAATAATTCCACCATCAAGCCAACCCAAGCTCAAATTCCTCAAATTTTTGAAGGGTATGAGTTATCTCCCTTCTACCTTCCTAGAACTACATTTGCATGTATGTTTTCTCACCAAATTTTCTCTAATTTGGGAGGAGCATTTTAGAAAATTTGAGGAAGGAATCAGATTGTGTTTGGGAGAGATGAAGACATTTAATAAGCTTGAAAATGTATGGTAGTGGTCATGACCCACAATGCCCAAATTTGGAATTTTTTATAATTTTTATGCTACAACTCCCAAGTGTCCCATGATGGTGATTTTATATTTATTTATAAGGCATTGATCAAATTTTTATACTCACTTGTATAATTTTGATGTATTTTATCTTAATAAGGTGTTGTGATCCGGAACACCTCAATTCGAATTCTAAGCTTTTAATCACCAGGATTTGCTAACTCGTTGTTAATCATTATTAATTAGCTACGGGGCCTTACAACAACTCTCTACATCACTCTCTCTCAAACCCTTGCTTAAGCTTGTGCTCTTTTACTTGACTTAAGCTTGGAAATCAAGCTCTCACTTGGTTAAGAAGTGAAATCAAAGGTATTGGCTAAGGTGTTTCTTCTCATATGATGAGTATGCTACATACTTGAATCAGCTGAGCATGGTAGTCAAAACTTGATGTTTCTTGATTTGGTATGCATGGAATTATGGAACATAACTTGAAATAAGATTCAAGATGTTCATAGCATGATGTAGTATCGCTTGTATGAAGTGTCGATAAGGTGATTGGAAGTATACGATCAGAACCATGGGGATAAACTTCAAAATTGCCATGTTCTGAAATTTTTAGACATCGGCGATCGATCGCGAGCCATGTGGCTATCGATCGCCAAAACAGAGTAAAATTATAAGGCGGTGATTGGCTTGGCGATCGATCGGTAAAAAATGGTGATCGATCGCTAGGGTTTATATGTTACAAAATGTTAGATTGTTGTAGAATTTGATATTGAAGGTTAGTTTGACCCGATACATTGTTGGTATTCATGTAGCATCATCACTGGGAACAGG
The DNA here is from genome assembly GCA_907163345.1 of Haberlea rhodopensis. Lineage (NCBI taxonomy): Eukaryota > Viridiplantae > Streptophyta > Magnoliopsida > Lamiales > Gesneriaceae > Haberlea > Haberlea rhodopensis. The sequence continues at coordinate 814,827 of CAJQUN010000251.1, forward strand.
ACAAAGAGGCGGTTAACTATTGATGCCTGAACTTAAATATTTTGTATCGCACGAGAGGTGCGTGTTGACGTACGAGTATTGATTTCTGATTGATGTGATGTTACTTCTATATGTTGATACTGCATTATATGAATATTAGAATCATATTGGTGTGCATTCATGTTGTTGATGAATCTAGTTGATGCTATGAGAGGTATGCTACTATTGGGCATATGCTTTGGCTGTTATAACGTGTGATGATGGAAATATGATATGTGCTGCTAATATGGGACGTGAAGGCTGAGCCACTAACATATTGATCTGAGAGGCATATCATATGTGTTCCGTTATAACAGAATGATGAATGAGACATGTCATAACATATTTGCATTTTGCGGTGCATGATACAGAACAATCACAGTTGAGATTTTACGATGTGTATTTATCGTATTTGTCTTATTATTGATAATTGTTGTCTATCAATACTGATGTTGCACGGTTGTTTCTGTAGGGACTCATAGACATGGGAGGTAGGGATCGTGAGTCAACTTCTACCGCGAGCTGAACCACTGATTATGATTTGACATATTAGGTTGTTCATCTGTACACGTAATGTATCTTATGTCACGATTTTGTAAATGCTGTAATAACTGACATAGTACAACGCTTAATCAGTGTGTAGTATTATTTAATCCTAATTTATACTTGGTTGATGAATGATATATAAAGGATTAAGAACGAGGACCCCTGGTATCAGAGCAGTGGTTCGAGAACAAGGGTAGAGGAAGTGAACTAGAGAGTTGCCTAGTCACTTGAAAGCATGTTGATAACTGTGATATGATGTTATAGTAACATGCTTTATATATTTGAATGTAATTGTTAACCCTTAATATGCAGTAATGACAGACAAATTACCTCACAAAGAAGTTGGGGATGTCATGAGTGGCAATGCAAGTGTAAGTTTAGCTTCTGTGCCACCAACACCAGCAGGTCAACGGCCCGTAGAACTGTTGTTGTTACGTGGGGAGTTGACATTGACTCAATTTCTGAGTTATCAGCAACCTCGATTTGAGGGTACGGAATCTGAGGAACGGGCTGAGGAATGGTTAGAACGCATTGAACAGATATTTGTGTCAGCACCATGTGCCAAGTCACCCTGGTTGCATTTGGCTGAGTTCCAGTTGGCTAAGAAAGCAATGATGTTGTGGAAAGCGACATTGATCGAAGTAAGAGCTCATGGGCAGACTGTGGACTGGGATGTGTTTAGGACCCGATTCCTGGACCACTATTTCTCTGTTGCTGCACGACAGCTGATGGAAAATGAATTCACTCATTTGAAAAAAGGAACAATCAAGGTAGCAGATTATGCTTTGTAATATTCTTCTTTGTTGATGTATGTACCTCATATAGCTGCAAACACGAAAGCAAAGATTAAACAGTTTGTGAAGGGTTTACGGCTTGAGTTGTTTGATAGGGTTATTTTTAATAACCCTACTTCGTTTGAAGAGGCACTGAGTCGGGATGAAATGGTCGAGATAGGAATTGGGGCTTATAAGGATGCAAGAAAAGTTCAGAAACCTACATCCGACAGCATGAGACCCAGAGGGGATCAATTTAAACCATCACGAGGAGGTGCCTCATCCTTGAGATTTGGTGGTAAGCGATTTGATAATCAAAAAGAGGGTGAACGAGTTGTCAAAGGACAATCACAAGGGAGCAGTAGTCGAGGTTTACGATGCTTTAATTGTGGTGGACCACTATAGATGAGTTGTCCACACATTGATGGTCCAGGTTGTTATGGATGTGGTAGGCCAGGACACATGATACGAGATTGTCCTCAAGCTGGAGGACAACAGACCAGAGGGAATGTATCAGAGAGTGCAGTACAACAGAGACCACAGTTTGTACCTCGGACTTGTGGGGGACAGAGAGTAGAGCTGCCCCAAGTGCAGGTGTATGCACTAAACAATGAGCAAACAGATGCAACTCCTAATGATGTAATCATGGGAAAATGTAATTTATTTACTTATCTTGCTTCTAGATTGATTGATACTGGTGCATCACATTCAATTATTGCACAAGCTTTTATTGAGCAATATCATATATACTCGTCTCCACTATTGATGCCTCTGTATGTCTCGACCCATGAGAACTACTGTTATGATTTGTCAGATGGTTTATACTTGCTCGATTCAGTTTGATGATGACCATGGAATACATGCTGATTTTATTGTGTTAGATATGACTGCTTTTTGACTGTATTATGGGGTATGGATGTGTTGAGTAGATATCATACTGTTGTAGATTGTTGTCAGAAGACAGTGCGGTTTCAGTTGGAAAATGGAAACCAGTGGATCTTCTATGGACAGGTATCTCGTGCCAAGATTCCTTTGATATCTGCTATTAGAATGTCACGGTTGTTAGAACGTGGACATACGGGATATTGTATTTATGCGATTGATGTAGCCGAAAAGAAAGTGGAAAGAAGAGTAGAAGATATACCAGTGGTTGCAGAATATGTAGATATCTTCCGAAATGAAATTCCTGGATTTCCACCAAGTCGTGAAGTAGAATGGCATTGAATTACTACATGGTACCTCTGCAATATCACGAGCACCATATCGCATGGCACCAACTGAACTGCGAGAGTTGAAAACTCAGTTGCAAGATTTACTGGACAAGGGATACATACGTCCTAGTGTATCACCTTGGGGTGCTTCGGTGTTGTTTGTCAAGAAGAAAGATGGATCGATGCGACTATGCATTGACTACAGACAGTTGAACAAGGTACCGATTAAAAATAAATATCCTCTTTCCCGTATTGATGATTTGTTTGATCAGTTGTTGGGATCGATGATCTATTCTAAGATCGATTTGAGCTCTGGCTATCATCAAATATGTGTGAGGGAAGGAGATGTGCAGAAGACAACATTTAGAACTCGCTTTGGACATGAGTTCCTAGTTATGCCATTTGGTGTGACTAATGCTCCCCTGTCTTCATGAGTTTGATGAATAGAGTTTTTTAGGAGTACCTTGATCAATTTGTCATTGTGTTTATCGATGATATACTGATCTATTCTTGGAGTGAATCAGAACATGTCCAACATTTGCATTGGGTGTTGCAAATTCTGAGAACACATCACTTATACGTCAAACTCAGTAAGTGTGAGTTTTGGTTGAACAGTGTAGTCTTTTTGGGACATGTGATCCCAAAGATGGTATATCTGTAGATCCGAAAAAGATAGAAGCATTACTGAATTGGTCAGCACCTACAGCTGTGCTAGAGATACTTAGTTTCTTGGGTTTAGCAGGATACTATAGATGATTTGTTGAAGTCTTTTCAAAGATTGCCAAACCATTAACACAGTTGACACAGAAGGGGGTATCTTTCATCTGGTCAAAAACTTGTGAGCATAGCTTTCAGGAATTGAAACACCGGTTGACGACTGCTCCGGTGTTGATTGTTTCATCAGAGCTTGAAATGTTTGCTCTTTATACTGATGTATCTTTACTTTTTTTGGGTTGTGTATTGATGCAGGATAAACATGTTGTGGCTTATGCATCAAGACAATTGAAGTCACATGAAATCAAATATCCAGAGCATGATCTTGAACTGGCACCCATAGTCTTTGCTTTGAAGATATGACGACATTATTTATATGGTACGTCCTTTACCATATACACTGACCATAAAAGGTTAAAATTTTTGCTCACTCAGACAGAGTTGAACATGAGACAAAGGAGATGGATGGATATCTTAAAAGATTATGATTGTGAGATCGAATATCATCCAGGAAAAGCCAATCTGACAGCTGATGCCTTAAGTCGAAAGGTACAATACACTGCCAATTATATGATTCAATTTTCAACTTTGATGACTTGTTGTTGTACATTGGGTTATGAGTTTGATGTAGTGACAGTACCAGTAAGGGTGTCAACATTGTTGGTTGAACCCGATATCTTTGAGAAAATCAGAACGGCACAAAACACTGATGATAACATACAATTCTGGAAAGAGATGATAAATTTAGGAAAACCATCTCCGTTTGTAATAGCAAGTGATGGGAGTCTGAATTATGAAACATGTTGGGTAGTACCTGCGACATTGGGACTACGCCAAGAACTACTACATCGTGCTCATTGTGGTAGATATAATAAACATCTTGGAGGAAAGAAATTTACAAAGATTTGTATACACAGTTTTGGTGGAAACGCATGAAACAAGATGTATTTGAGTTTTTGTGAAGAGATCTCTCGTTTGTCAACAGGTTAAAGCAGAGAGACAGAGACCATGAGGTGAATTGATGAGTTTAGAGATCCCTCAATGGAAATGGGAACATATTACGATGGATTTTGTGACCCATTTGCCAAGGATTTCTTATGGCTCTGATGCTATTTGGCTTGTAGTTGATAGACTGACAAAAGTAGCTCACTTCATACCGTATAGTATGATTTTTACCTACTTAAAGATGGCTCAGTTATATATTCAAATGTAGTAAACTACATGGAATACCAGTTTCGATTGTATCTGACCGAGATCCGAGGTTTGCTTCTCACTTTTGGGAAGGTTTACAATCAGCACTGGGGACTGAAGTATGGTTGAGTACAGTGAATCATCCTCAAACAGATGGTCAAACAAAGCATACGATATAGACACTTGAGGACATGTTACGTGTGTGTATCCTAGAGTTTGATAACTCGTAGCAAGAGTCATTGTCATTAGTTGAATTCTCGTACAATAATAGTTATCGGATCAGTATATAGATGGCACCGCTTGAAATGTATGGGCGACGATGTAGATTGTCATTGTCTTGGGATGATGTTGATCAGTCGTCTATAAGTGGACCTGATATGATGCGAGAAATGGAATATAAGTGAAACTGATCAGATTGAAATTAAAAGTTGCTCAGGATAGACAAGCCGCTTATGCGAATAAACGACGTAGACCTCTTGAATTCCAGGTTGGTGACAGAGTATTCTTGAAAATATCACCTTTTAGAGGTGTAGTGCGATTTGGTATGCGTGAAAAGTTATCACCACGCTATGTTTGTCCATGTGAGGTGTTGCAACGTATTGGTACGTTGGCATAAAGATTGGCACTACCGCCATTCATTGAGTGGTATCCACGATGTATTTCATGTTTCGCTGTTGAGGAAATATTAACCAGATCCGCATGTATTGCAACCGTCTGAAGTACAGTTGATACAGACGTGTCATATGTGGAACGACCAATTAAGATCTTGGATAAAGCAGAACGAAAATTGAGAAGTAAAGTGATACCAATGGTAAAGGTCAGTGGGACAAACGGGGTGTCTAGGAGGCAATGTGGGAGACGGAGCAGCATATGATGCAGCAGTATTGATAAGTGTGATTTTTACACTTAATTTGATATATGATTAGGGGTGTTTTTGTAGTGATTCCTAGAAAATATTACACGTTTTGGTATATATTTGTATATGTCAGGAATCTAGGTCCAAATGCATAAAAGTGGATGAAATGGGCTTAAAAATGCTGAAAAAGGACCAAACTGAGCAAATCTGGAAAAGCAGGGACCAAATCGCAAGATTGGAGATTTGAGGTCCGCGATCGATCAGCAATGACGAAGATCGATTGCCACCATCCAGAATGTTTCCGAGATCGATCGCCAAATGACGAAGATCGATCACCAAACCCTGAAAAATCGAGATTTTGTTTCCTACTTTGTGATTTTGTGTCCAAACTTTGCAAAACTCCTCCACACTATTTATAGAAGATTTTCAGACGTTTTGGGGGGCTTTTGCACACATTTTCTGAAACCTAGCAGCCACTCCCCATCAAAAGAAAGACCACAAATCATTGAAGAGCAAGAGCAACGCAAGGAACGGAAGAACGGAGCGAAGAACGGAGCGACATCCTCGTTATCTTAGTATTTCTGAACCTGATTATTTTTATATCATATTGTGATGTTAAATTTGTTTAAAGACATGTTTTTACATTATAATTTGATTATGGTTGTTGGCTAAAATATTTGTCAAGACATAGGGGATCCCATGTTTGAACCCTTGAGTTAATTAACGGTTTTGATTTTAATTTCTATGATCTTTGCACATAATTTATGTTTTTAATGCTTGTAAAAGATTAGCTATCTTTTGCATGATATTGGTAATCGTAATTGAATTGACCATAGGAGATTACGATACGACGTAGTAAATTAGGCCGTGGGTTTTAGGTTGAGACGGACCAAGTAAAATCTAGCACACATGTGATAGCAATAGATTTACCAAAATCAAAGTCTAGTAGTTTTCACAAAGCGTTTTTCGGTATTAATCATTCAATAAAGACAAGGGAGTGATTTATTGTAGATTAATGCTAGACTTATTATAACCGGACCAAGGTATAACGAATGAAATAGGAAAACTCGTCACCCTAGAACTTAGAACATTGAATCTTAATTAATAGACAACTTTTTGGGGATTACATGGGTGAACCGACGTCTTGATAATTCGTTTATAAATTCTCTTCAATTATCCATCACTGCTGGTTAGGTTAACTTTTGTGCTTAAGTCAATTTAGTTTGATAATCATTTCATAATCGTAGGTTAAATATAGAATTTCTAATCGATCGTGGTAATTGCTACTAGTCCCTGTGGGTACGACACTCCTTACTCTTAAACCATTATATTAAAACTTGACACCGTGCACTTGCGGAAGAGAATCGCTACATTGAAATAACTGTTTAAAATAAAAGCGATCAAGTTTTTGGCGTCGTTGCCGGGGACTAGTTTAAGTAATATCATAGGAGATTAGTTGACTATATTTAGCCATTTTTTTAATTTTTACTTTTATTACGGTTTATACGATTTCACCACTGTTGTTCCTTCGTTGTGTTGAATTTTGCAGAGAGTTGTCTTTGTAGTGCATGCTACGAAGTGACAGACCTATATTAGAGCCACTTGACTTAGAGATTGAGTGAACTTGTAGAAGACTTCGGAAAGAAACTAGAGAGATGGCTGAGAATAATCGAGGGAATGGTGAACAACACAATGATGAAGTGCCAATTACAAGGTCCATGATGGACTATGCATAACCATCTTTTCAAGGCACCATGTCTAGCATCACTAGACCAAGGATTCAGGATAATAACTTCGAGATCAAACCTGCCATAATTCAGATGATTCAACATTCTGTGCAATTCGGAGGATCGCCTACTGACGATCCTAATGCTCATATCTCCAACTTTTTGGAGATATGTGACACATTCAAGCACAATGGTGTCACTGACGACGCCATCAGGTTACGACTCTTTCCCTTTTCTTTAAATGATAAAGCTAAGAGTTGGTTAAATTCATTGCCTGCAGGATCGATCACTACCTGGGAGGGGATGGCGCAATCATTCTTATCAAAATACTTTCCCCCTTCCAAGACAGCTAAGATGCACAATGATATCACCACATTCGTGCAACATGATCTGGAGACTCTATATGAAGCTTGGGAGCGCTTCAAGGATCTACTTCGAAGATGCCTACATCATGGCCTTCCGATTTGGCTTCACGTACAAACATTTTACAATGGTTTATATTCTGCTAATAGATTCATGATTGATGCAGCAGCAGGAGGTACCATTATGAGAAAGTCACCTGAGGAAGCTTTCACACTCTTGGAAGAGATGGCATCCAACAGTTACCAGTGGCAGTCCGAAAGGAATGTGCCCAAAAGACAGATTGGGGTGCACCAAGTTGATGAGGTAACAACAATAAAAGCTCAATTGGAGGCGTTGAATAAGAAAATGGATGGCTTGAGCATGACAGCGATGCAAGCTCAGGTGGTCATATGTGATTTGTGTGGAGGCAACCATCAGAGCACGGAATGCCATGCAGGTAATCCTTTTGTGCAATCTACTGAAAATGCGAACTTTGTAGGAAACAGGCCACAACAGGGTAATTCTTACTCCAACAACTATAACCAACCGTGGAGGAATCATCCAAACTTCTCTTGTTCTGACCAAAAGAATGTTTTGAACCCCCAACCACAACCGGTTTACCAACCAAAGCCGAGCATGGAGGAATTACTTGTCAAGTTTATATCATCTACTGAGACAAGGATGAGTAACCAAGATGCATCTATCAAGAATTTGGAAACTCAAGTCGGACAACTGGCAACCATCTTGGCCGGATGAGCACAAGGAACTCTGCCGAGTGACACCGAGAAGAATCCAAGGGAGCAAGCCAATGCCGTGACCTTGAGGAGTGGAAAGGAACTTGGTGCCGAGAAGGAAACGGAAAAGATTTCAATGAAGCAAGAGGAGAAGGAGCAAACGTGCAACAAGGGTAAGTCCATTGGAGCCACTATACCGATCTCACCACAAGAAAAGGTACACATTCCTCTCCCATTCCCTGCAGCAATTAATAGGGCGAAGGTTGATTCAAACTTTGCCAAATTTTTAGACATGCTTAAGAATTTGCATATCGATATACCTTTTATTGATGCTTTACAAGAAATGCCTAATTATGCCAAATTCTTAAAGAAAATGTTGTCTAAGAAGCAAAAATTGGGAGAGCACGAGACTGTCTTTTTGACTGAGGAATGTAGTGTTATGGTGCAAAAGAAATCGGCCACGAAGTTAAAAGATCCAGTGACAATAGCACACGCGCGCGTTCTGAGTTGGCGACGTGTTGCTTGATCTAAGAGAAAAACAACTTGTTAAACTTTCTGATTGATTCTTGTTCGTCTGTAGTGAGATGTCTGAGTTACATGATTGAATGCGAAGTGGTTTACTTGAATCTTTAATATTGAACTCTACTGTTTGATTTTATTTCTTGCTCGAGACGATCAAGCTTAAGTTTGGGGGAGTTGATAAGTGTGATTTTTACACTTAATTTGATATATGATTAGGGGTGTTTTTGTAGTGATTCCTTGAAAATATTACACGTTTTGATATATATTTGTATATGTCAGGAATCTAGGTCCAAATGCATAAAAGTGGATGAAATGGGCTTAAAATGCTGAAAAAGGACCAAACTGAGCAAATCTGGAAAAGCAGGGACCAAATCACAAGATTGGAGATTTGAGGTCCGCGATTGATCGTCAATGACGAAGATCGATCGCCACCATCCAGAATGTTTCCGAGATCGATCGCCAAATGACGAAGATCGATCGCCAAACCTTGAAAAATCGAGATTTTGTTTCCTACTTGGTGATTTTGTGTCCAAACTTTGCAAAACTCCTCCACACTATTTATATAGATGTGATGCCCCGAAATTAATTATAAGCAACTTGAGCATTAATGATGGTTATGTGATTATTTATCATGGTAATTGATTTATGTGTTGGGTAATGAGGTGTTAACATGATTTTATTGTGTTGATTATTAATTATGAGGAAAGTAGGGATTTAATGAAGTTTGTTGCATTTTTGTAAAAATGCTTTTAAAATACCATGTTGGGGTATTTTATACATCATGTTAATTAATGGGTACAAATTTAATTTAATTAACCCATATACCCCCACTATACCCCTTTACCCCACTACACTTTATTCACTTTAACTTTACTCTTTTAAAACCCCCAAAATCATCCTCAACCCTAACCCGTTTCATATTTTCGATTTTGAGCAAGAGTGGAAGGAGAAATCTTCTCAAAACCTTGGTTTGTGAGATCTTTGTTAGGATTTGGAGTCCTTAAGAGGTATGGAACCCCTCCTAAAGTTTTTATGATGTTTGGTGTTGAAATGGGTTAGTTTTTGATGTTTTTATATGGGTTTGTTTTGGGTATATGTTGTTTATGGTTGGGGTTTGATTTTTGAAGTGTTTTATGTGGGTTTTAGTGAGTTATGATGATGTTGATGTTGTAGGAAAGTTTGGGTTTGAATGGTTTGAGGTAGAGCTTGGAAAATGCTCTAAAATGGCGATTTTTCGAGGTACAGGGATCGGCGATCGATCGCCCGTTCCAGGCGATCGATCGCGACCCAGCAGTAGACGCCAGTAGCATTTGGCGATCGATCTCTACTTTTGGGCGATCGATCGGCGAGGCTGGCGATCGATCGCGCCAAAAGTGGTGATCGATCGCCAAGGTGTGAAATTTTCACCTTCGTCCAGTATGATCTCGCGATCGATCGGGCATGGGCGGCGATCGATCGCGAGGTATAAAAATATGTATTTTTGATTTTTTTTGTGGGATTTTTGGATATTGGACTATATTTAGCTTCTAATATCAAATTGTATGGTTATGTAGAACCATCCTAGGTATCCACAACTTCAAGGAGATAAAGTTCTTCAACTTCTCGATCTTTTGGAATTAAGGTACGTAAGAAACGTACGGGCATCGGACGGTAACACATTCTTATACTATGACTACGCAATAATTGTATAAGTATTTACGATGTTTATGATGATGATGTTTATGATGAATGAAGATGATGTAATGCTCATGATGATGATCATGATAAGTAAGATTATGATGATTATGTTTATAAGATGATGATGTCTATGAAATGATGATGTTTATATGATGTTTATATAATGATACGATGTTTATGATATGGTAAGATGCCATATGATGTGGTAAGATGCCCACGTGGTAAGATGCCACACGATGTCTATGATATGGTAAGATGCCATATGATAGGGTAGGATGCCCACGTGGTAAGATGCCACACGATGTTTATAATATGGTAAGATGCCATACGATAGGGTAAGATGCCCACGTGGTAAGATGCCACACGATGTTTATGATATGGTAAGATGCCATACAATAGGGTAAGATGTCCACATGCATGACTATGAAACAGGGACAACCAAGTGTGTTAATACGATTAACCAGGAAGTATATGTTACAATTATTTTCATGCATTTATTTATATGCCATTACCTTATGATGTTAAGTAATGATGTACATGCTCATGATGGGTTGTTCCTGTAGGTACACTTTTGGACTGAAGGGCGGGTCGGGTTGAGGCAGTGAGCTAAAAGGAGCAAGATGAATATAGGATACAGGATTTTGATAGTCTCTACTCTAGGAGTAGTGTAAATCTATAGCTTTAACATTCATTATTGAGAATGTAATTAATTAGCTTTTGAAATTTTATTTTGGCCTGTAATCTTATTAGCTCAAAGCTACAACCGGAACCCTTAAGAGGTTATGTATGCATGTTTAGTCCATAATACATGTATAAGATGATGTTAAGGTAGGAAGACCCTACATTAGTGGTATCCGAGCAGTGGTTAGATAACCCGGGAATGAGTGAAGGGTAGCCTTAGCAATAAGTTAGCTAGGTACTCACTTTTAAACATGTTTTATGCATGTGTTACATATGAAGTATATGATGTTATACTAACATGTTTTGTTTCCCTAACGATGTATTATATGAACTGCTTTTGGGTATTGTTGTTAACCCTTGTCTTGCAGTATGGCAGCAAATGTGGAAGTGGGCGATGCAGTAAGTGTTAATGCAAGTGCTGGGCGTACCAATGCCCTGCCGCCGCCAGCCTTGGGTGAAGAGCCCTCTGAGCAACAGTTACTACCCGGGGAGCTAAGCTTGGCTCAATTTCTGACATACCGACCCCCGATGTTCGAAGGAACTGAGACTAGGGAGATGGTTGAGGAATGGTTGGAGAGAATAGAACAGATATTTGTGGCAGTTCCTTGTGCTAAGACAACCTGGATAAGGCTAGCAGAGTTCCAATTGGCCAAGAAGGCACTGATGTGGTGGAAGACCACAGTGATAGAGCAAGAGGCTCAGGGTCAGGAGATCAATTGGAAACTGTTCAGGACTCGGTTTCTGACCCGCTACTTCTCAGCTGCTGCACGACAGGCCAAGGAAGATGAGTTCAATAACCTTAAGCAGGGTGTAGGGTCTTCCTACCTTAACATCATATAGTACACATATAATGGACAGAACATTCATTTATAACCTCTTAAGGGTTCCGGTTGTAGCTTGAGCTAAGAAGATTACAGGCCAAAATAAAATTTCCAAAAGCTATTTAATTACATTCTCGACAATGAATGTTAAAGCTATAGGTTTACACTACTCCTAGAGTAGAGACTATCAAAATCCTGCATTCTATATTCATCTTGTTCCCTCTTAGCTCACCGCCTGAACCCGACCCTAGGCCCTTCGGTCCAAAAGTGTACCTACAGGGACAACACGTCGTGAGCATATACATATTTACTTAACATTATATAAAAAGGCATACAATAATGCATAGCATCTTAGTTAAGTAAAAGTTATTGGTCGTTCTTCAACTTCCTTTGTTATCCCTGATTCTTGTTCATGTATAAGGGCATCTTACCCCCATTGTATGGCATCTTACCATAACATAATCATCGTGTGGCATCTTCCACATGGGCATCTTACCCAATCATATGGTGTCTTACCATATCATAAACATTGTGTGGCATCTTACCACAGGGGCATCTTGCCCACTCACATACATTGGGTGGCATCTTACCACATGGGCGTCTTACCCAATCATATACGTCGTATGACCTTATTATAAACTTACTTATCATAAACATCATCATCATAAACGTCGTCATATACATCATCATCGTAAACATCATCATAATCATCATCATAAACATCGTCATCATAAACATCATCATCATAAACATCATCATCGTAAACATCATCATAAACATCATCATCATAAACATCATCATTAAATATAGGAGTATGGTTTACCGTCCGATGCTCGTACGTTTCTTACGTACCTTAATCCCAAAAGTGGAGAAATCGGAGAGCTTTATCTCCTTGAGGTTGTGGGTACTTGGGATGGTTCTACATAACCATACAAATTGATATTAGAAGCTAATCATGGTCCAATATCCAAAAATCCCACAAAAATATCAAAAATGCACATTTTTACACCTCGCGATCGATCGCCGCCCAGGCCCGATCGATAGCGAGATCATACTGGACGAGGCTCAAATTTTTGCATCTTGGCGATCGATCGCCACTTTTGGCGCGATCGATCGCCAGCCTCGCCGATCGATCGCCCAAAGGTGGCGATCGATCGCCAAACGCTACTGGCGCCCACTGCTGGCTCGCGATCGATCGCCAGCAACTGTACATCGAAAAATCGCCATTAATGAGCATTTTTCAAACCTTTCTTCATACTTTACAAATCCAAACTTCCCTACAACATCAATAACATCATAACCCACTAAAACCCACATAAAACACTTCAAAAATCATACCCCAACCATAAACAACATATACCCAAAACAAACCCACATAAATCATCAAAAATTAACCAATTTCAACACCAAACATCATAAAACTTTTAGGAATGGTTCCATACCTCTTGTAGGCTCCGAATCCTAACAAAGATCACACAAACAAAGTTTTTGTGAAGCTTTCTTTCTCCTTCTTTTGTGGATCTCGAAAATGGGAAGGGTTTGGGGTTGGGAAGTGATTTTGGGGGTTTTTAAAAAGTGAATGGTAAAGTGGGGTTAAAGTGATGGGTATAGGATTAAAAAGGGGTTGTTTAATTTAATTAAAAATTGTACCCCAAACTTAACATGATGTATAAAACACCCCAACATGGTATTTTAAAAGCATCTTGACAAAATGCACTAAACTTCATCTAAAATCACATCTTCCTCATATTTAATAATCAACACAATTAAATCATGCTAACATCTCATTACCCAACACATAAATCAATTACCACATGATTCATCATATAAAAAATTTTAATGCCTTAATCGCAATTAATTAATTTCGGGGCATCACATTACTCCCCTACTTATAAGATTTCGTCCTCGAAATCGCATGCACTTACCCATAGAGAAACTAAACATAAATCATACTAGAAAATAGTTCCGGGTAATGCTGCACCATATGTCGTTCCATCTCCCACGTAGCCTCCTCGACACCCCGATGATCCCACTGAACTTTGACCATCGGTATAATTTACTTCGTAATCTGCGATCCTCACGATCTAGAATTCTGATCGGTCGTTCAACGTAGGATACATCTGAATCCAACTGCACTTCAGTAGGCTGTAATACATGAGACGGATCTCGCTCATATTTCCGTAGCATAGAAACGTGGAAAACATCATGAATCCCAGATAAAGACGGCGGTAGAGCCAAACGGTAAGCCAATGTACCAATACGCTGCAATACTTCATATGGTCCGACATATCTCGGAGATAACTTTCCCCGCATACCAAAATGGACCACACCCCTGAAGGGCGAGATTTTCAAGAAAACCTTGTCTCCTACTTGGAATTCTAGCGGCCGTCGCCGCTTATTGGCGTAGGTTGCTTGCCTATCTTGGGCCGCTTTCATCTTTAAGCGTATCATCTTAATCTTTTCCTCCATGTCCTTAATCATATCCGGTCCTCCGACCGCTTTACTCGTCAAGTCCTGCCAATACAGCGGTGACCTACATCGTCGTCCGTAAAGAGCTTCAAAAGGGGCCATTTGAATGCTCGCCTGATAGCTGTTATTATAGGAGAACTCTACCAGTGGTATAGACTCTTGCCATGGAGTATCAAACTCCAAAACACATGCCCTCAGCATATCTTCGAGCGTCTGAATAGTACGCTCCGTTTGGCCGTCTGTCTGAGGGTGATAAGCTGTACTCAGTCTCACATCGGTGCCCAAAGCTGTCTGGAGACCCTCCCAGAAATGAGAAGTAAACCTTGGGTCTCTGTCAGACACGATCGAGACTGGAACCCCGTGTAACCTCACTACATCCCGTACATATAATTGGGCCATCTTTAGATACGTGAAAGTCATACTGTAAGGGATGAAATGAGCTACCTTCGTCAGCCTATCCACGATCACCCAGATCGCATCAAATCCAGAGGCCGACCTTGGCAAGTGGGTCACGAATTGTAAGGACCCCAAGCCCTTAACCCTTAATTAGTGTATTAATCATTATGTGTGGCACATGCTTTCAATAAAATCAATCGGGAAACTCAGATGATACTTTACCATTGAATTGCAACTAGAAAAAAATTTCTTTAATACTCAATGTTATAAGATCATCATCCTAACAACATATAGACTCATCAAGTTCGCCCATTACCATCCCCATTACACCACTTTTCACATGATAGACTTTTATAAAAATTTGGGCAGAGTCTCCCCATAAATAGAGCCATCCCAAAATAAAAGCGCATCACAATATATAGTTCCCGGCCAGGGAAAACACATACTCAACAGAACACAACAACACTAAGTAAATTCCCAGCCAGGGAAGACACCACACATAAGACGACATAAATGGGTCTCAACACCCACATAATACACCCATGACTCTCATATCATTAGCAATTCTACTCTAATTGCATGCAACCCAAAATGAAAGAGAGAAAGGCTCATGCCTTTATTTACAATCCATATACAAGTATAATCGTGCTCACATGCGAGCATCATGAATATGTATATAATCCTCAGGTGTATATAAGTACTCTATACGATACTGTGCTCCATCAATCCCCAGGTACCACTATCCTGGGAGTACATCCAATCAACAGCTCGAGCTCAACTCCAAAGCCATCGATGTACCTGTTCACCTGTCCCAACAGAGACAGCCCCCAACGGG
The DNA here is from genome assembly GCA_907163345.1 of Haberlea rhodopensis. Classification (NCBI taxonomy): domain Eukaryota; kingdom Viridiplantae; phylum Streptophyta; class Magnoliopsida; order Lamiales; family Gesneriaceae; genus Haberlea; species Haberlea rhodopensis. The sequence continues at coordinate 830,340 of CAJQUN010000251.1, forward strand.
GTGAGCATACCAATACACAAAATCTCATAATCACAATAATGAAATTCATAATTTATAACGAAAGTAAATACTAATGAATTTTAAATGATACTCCCTGGATGGCAACGTCCTCATCCGGGATTCCGTGTACTGTCCCTGTTCTCACAATCATCAAACTCATCAAATCTCAAAAATCAGTAAATCAACACATTGATTTAACTCATAGCATGCCTGATTCTCAAGTATCAATAATTAATGATTCCAAATTCATTATACACACAAATATAGATACCTCGATATCTAATATTGATTTTCAACTTTGCTACCAATCACAGATAGCTCAAATGCCTAGCATTTATTTTACGAATTCTAATTTATACTTAGACATCTCACATGTCTTATAATGAATACATGATTCCACGATCATTCTCAGGCATCTCAAATGCCTAGCCTTTATTTTACAAATTCTCATTTATACTTAGACATCTCACATGTCTTATAATGAATACATGATTCCACGATCATTCTCAGGCATCTCAAATGCCCTACAATAGTCATACCAGTACCCCATATCTCTTATAAGGTCATAATACTCTAGTATCACGCACGCTTGTGGCGGCGATGTCAAGGTTGGGTCGTTCCATAACTATATCAACACATATATATAACCATACGCACAACCATCAATGCAATCAAAATACATTAAGCATTTCACAAATGCTCTTCTATAAAGTAATGCTCGTACGTCACACGTACCTTAAATCTCCGAAGTCCGACCCAAACCTTGCTCGAGTTCCATGCCCCGAGGAACGATGTGCTAACATGATAAATAATTCACAATTATTTACGAACATGCAACCCATGCTCAAGCACACCCATAACCCTCAAAAATATTGTCAACACACGACAATTAACCATTATCGAAAATTGCTCAAGAACTCCCCACAAAGTTTCAAACCTTCACAACATAAATCGAACCCAAACTAAACACTATAATTCATCTAAAACTTGAATTAATCAAAAAACAACAACAATAATCGCCCCACATGCCAAAACCCCAAATTTTCGAACCCTAACCCGTGAGCCAACAGCAAGAATTCGAACCATAAAGCAACAATTTTTCGAACCATTAAAGTCTGAAATTTTCGACCCAAATCAAAGCACAAAACGCCCCAAAAACACTGGAAGAAAAGCCCCAAAAACGTACCAAAAATCAAGCCCCAAATCGGACAAAATCCAGTTTGGAACCCTAGCGATTTCTGCAGAAATTCGAACCCAAATCGCGACCAAACTTCGAATTGATGGTATGGATAGGAGCGCCTGGAAGAGACGAAGCTGGCGGCGGGTCGGACGCGCCGAACGGCGGCGGGCGCGGCGCTTGAAGCTGCGTGGGTCAAGGGGATCGGGAAAACCAGCGTGCGCGAGGAGAGAGAGAGAAGGTGAGGAAAATGGCTCCGATAATTAAAATCTCGGGTTCAACTGGTATTTCTAGCAAAAATACCCCGAAATACTAATAGCCCCACAAATACATCATGATTCATTAAAAATGATCTGTTTTCAAAAACTCTCTCCCTAACTCAAAAACCCCCTACCGGTGCCCACACGAAGCACCCGAGATTCCGAGTCACACTAAAAACCCAACTCATAGGTTTTCACCGAAATGAGAATACGATCTCAACCTCGGGATCCAACGATCCCAACTACTCAAATAGATGAGCCCAGAAGGCCCAACACCGCGATTAAACTCCAAGTCGCCACGTAAAACAACTTTAGCGGTTGTTAACACTCCAGGATTAACATCCATAATCTCTGGTCATCACAATATCCCCCACTAAAAGAATTTCGTCCTCGAAATTAGCACCGGTGTAATACGTAACACCCAGGCTACCCAACAACATGAAGCCATAACCTCGATTCTTGACCATATCAGAATCGTCTTAATAAACGCGAGGATACTTACTCACATCAAACTCTGAAACAGAGCGACATACCAAAACCAACATATCACTCAAGAGGCAAAACGTACCTCGATGCGGTCCATCCCAAAAGTCAGTCCCTCATGACTGCAAAACAACCAATACTTATGACTGTAAATCGGATGGTCATCCTTAGTTCTAATACAACTAGTAAGAACGCATCCTGAATGACACCTCAACCGCGGGAACGTTGACCTCATGTCAAACTCTGGAGTGGAATAGACTTCCAAATCCATCATAACGTCAAAGAGCGTCAGCACAGCTCAACGCTAATACTCCAAGAGCAGTTAGTCAACTGAAACTGCAAGGATTCAAATCGCTCCCGATTCCATCGTAGATATCATTCAAAGACATCTCTATCATGACTCACGATGTCTAATACACATCATTACGAGGAAAACACTAGTATACTACGATGTACACAAACCAAACCTGGTCTCCACTCCCAAACCTCCTCCATCAAATGAGCAGTCGCATAATTGCAACTCAATTTGGGCAACTCACGGCCACAGATTCACACAAAAGACATCTCACAAGATGTCCACCTCCGGATATTCCAAGGATCACATCCTGATCATAAATAAACCATCGAGACTCCACAGAGTTCAAATTCTGAAAGGACATGCAATAAACCCATTGCATCCTCAACGCTTGTGTCGGCAGCGACACCCAACCAATCTGAATTCCTGCCATCCCTTGCAATCCTAGGATTTAACAATCCAAACTTGGGAAGGCCATCGCGTAACTCGGAGGAAACACCAACAAGGAAAAACCTCAACCCACATAAGATAATCCCTCCTCAAAGGGAGTCAACTAACTTCACGATTATTCCTCATAATTTATCGTGCCATGGAGATTCCCAATCTCAAGGTGTTCCATATCCCTCATCAGAGATTTAGCCATCCAAAATAGCATAACTCTATGCTTGACAAAAGGAAATTAATAACTGGCATCCGTACACTCACCGGTATACATGCCTAAGCACTGACATTACATGCATAATCAATGCACTTGGCTCGGGTATCTACAACATACCCCTAAGCCCCAAACACAACTGTCAATTCTGAGTCATTCCCATCCAGAGGAGGCTGATAATCGACGATCAACAACACGGCGTGATTCCCAAAATCAACACCACACGTACCAACTTACCGAATCTTTCAATTGCAAATAGATATTATACTACCTCCTTCCCCACAAGGGAAGTGCTATCGAACTCGAGATCCACTAGTCTCTAACCACCGTTCGAAAAAAACTGGATACAATAACACCCATTGCATCCCAAATACACGGATTCCCCAGATCGAGTCAACGACGACTTGATGACTCTCTTGTTGGTACTCCTACATTATGAGCTGTCCCAGACAAGTCCCTCAAACAATATACGTATAAACGTTCTCATGGGGTGTCACATGCCTCAAACATCATGCTACAAAGGGACAATCAAAAGCCTGCCAAAAGTCTTCATCGTATCATCATACGATTCACCAAACTTGGTCCCAACTTGTAGTATCATGGCCCCAACAAGCACACTATATCATCACTACGATATCTGGCTAGCAAATTGCTGTCTCCATAGGTTCATATCAAGTCCACCAACAAACCATATGTTCCATCTCGGTATGCCATACCGTACAAACCGTTAGAGTAATGGGTCATCGCCCAGCATATCTCTAAAATACCAAGCACAATGGACAACCCGGTGTCCTTGCTCACTTATGATGCAATCATAATCCAATAAGATTTATCCCACACCCTCAGGGTGGGTGCAACCATGTCTACCCTACATCACAACACAAGCGAGTAGTTTCCTCAATGACTACTCTTACCACCAATCACTTGGCCCTAGCCAAACCAACGAGCATACCCAAGGGTATCATCGCTCGACAAATATTTAACTCTATAACATGATGTGGTACATTTACCAGTACAATACATCCAATACTCCACCGAGCAAACCTGCTCGGCAAAAGGTCTCGTCAACTAGTGACCCAGACTCTACCATGTGCTCATCATCGGCACCCAAATCATACAACCTAATACATAACATAAATGTATTAATCATCAAAACGACGCTACACGTCTACATAGAACATCCACCACGACATTGTCATCCCGTGACGGTACCTGTCAACATATGACTTTGAAATAATATAATAATATTGTCGACTTGTGACAGTATATGTCGATACACGACGTCCATAATCTCATCGTCAAACACATGACAGCATAAGTAAATCAACACATGATATCCACAATAGTGCTAAATAAACAGTAATATGCCATACCTCATTGCTAACAATATAGCGGCATACCTGTCTCCGTCATCCAATAGTGGTACGCAATCAGCACCCATCGCTCGTAGGTGGCGTAATCCAGCGTCATGTACATAGCGGCATAACCCGTCGCTATAGAATCAGGGGCATAATCCCTCGTCATAGAGTTAGCGGCATAACACATCGCTATAGACATCTGGCAGCATGAACCATCGCCATAGATGTAGCGGAATGTACCATCGCTATGAACACCTGGCGGCATAAGTCATCGCCAATCGATATAGCGGAATGAGACATCGCTATCAATACCCGGCGGCATAAACCATCGCCAATAGAATAGCGGAATGAGACATCGCTATCAATATATCCGGCGGCAAGAACCATCGCCAATCAATATAGCAGAATGAGACATCGCTATCAATATATCCGGCGGCAAGAACCATCGCCAATCAATATAGCGGAATGAGACATCGCTATCAATATATCCGGCGGCAAGAACCATCGCCAATCAATATAGCGGAATGAGACATCGCTATCAGTATCGATAATGTGGTTGTTCCGGTCTTGTTATAGCAGCGGAATTTTAGGACCCCTCGCTTCGACATATAGCGGCATCATATGATATCCCTCGCTTCGACAATAGCGGCATGTTACCTCGCTTAGACATGACAGCGGCAAATATCATATTACCATCGCTTCATATGACAGCGGCAAGTACCTCCCTCGCTCGAATATAACAACTACCGGAACTTCCACTAGCTCCATGTACCTGCATCCAGGTTAATACCACAGTTCACAATATAATGATCGATATCACGTTTCCAATTATATCCACAATATTCCACATTAATCACTAGAATTGTGACTGTTCCGGTCCCAATACAACAGCAGAATTTTAGGACCCCTCGCTTTGACAATGACAGCGGCATGTTACCTCGCTCAGTCATGACAGCGGCAAGTACCTCCCTCGCTCGGAGATAAAGGCTACCGGAACATTCATCAATTCTACCACAATAATCAAGCACAACAGTTGATTCCATTATCACAATATATCACTATCATTTCACATATACCATCACATGTAAGGGTTCACTACCCACGATATACATAATCAAAGGTGTAACACGTTTTACCGTCCGAAGCCCGTACGTCTCACCTTTCCTGATTTTCCCACAAAATCAGATCCCTTAACACATAATACATGAAGGGCCAGACATCACCATTAATGCCATCCCATCTCATGCTACACGATTCCTGCAATCACAATGATTAGCAACACCACTTTTCATATCATAAAAAGTACATAAACAACTAGTTGTGTCATACAACATTAAGCCATCATGCATAAGTATGTGCTATCAATAACTTCCTAGGCCCTTAACAGCCCCAAAAAGCAACCACTGCTCTGATACCACTAATGTAAGGACCCCAAGCCCTTAACCCTTAATTAGTGTATTAATCATTATGTGTGGCACATGCTTTCAATAAAATCAATCGGGAAACTCAGATGATACTTTACCATTGAATGGCAACTACAAAAAAATTTCTTTAATACTCAATGTTATAAGATCATCATCCTAACAACATATAGACTCATCAAATTCGCCCATTACACCACTTTTCACATGATAGACTTTTATAAAAATTTGGGCAGAGTCTCCCCATAAATAGAGCCATCCCGAAATAAAAGCGCATCACAATATATAGTTCCCGGCCAGGGAAAACACATACTCAACAGAACACAACAACACTAAGTAAATTCCCAGCCAGGGAAACACCACACATAAGACGACATAAATGGGTCTCAACACCCACATAATACACCCATGACTCTCATATCATTAGCAATTCTACTCTAATTGCATGCAACCCAAAATGAAAGAGAGAAAGGCTCTTGCCTTTATATACAATCCATATACAAGTATAATCGTGCTCACATGCGAGCATCATGAATATGTATATAATCCTCAGGTGTATATAAGTACTCTATACGATACCGTGCTCCATCAAGCCCTGGTACCACGATCCTGGGAGTACATCCAATCAACAGCTCGAGCTCAACTCCAAAGCCATCGATGTACCTGTTCACCTGTCCCAACAGAGACAGCCCCCAACGGGGTGAGCATACCAATACACAAAATCTCATAATCATAATAATGAAATTCATAATTTACAACGAAAGTAAATACTAATGAATTTTAAATGATACTCCCTGGATGGCAACGTCCTCATCCGGGATTCCGTGTACTGTCCCTGTTCTCACAATCATCAAACTCATCAAATCTCAAAAATCAGTAAATCAACACATTGATTTAACTCATAGCATGCCTGATTCTCAAGTATCAATAATTAATGATTCCAAATTCATTATACACACAAATATAGATACCTCGATATCTAATATTGATTTTGAACTTTGCTACCAATCACAGATAGCTCAAATGCCTAGCATTTATTTTACGAATTCTCATTTATACTTAGACATCTCACATGTCTTATAATGAATACATGATTCCACGATCATTCTCAGGCATCTCAAATGCCTAGCCTTTATTTTACAAATTCTCATTTATACTTAGACATCTCACATGTCTTATAATGAATACATGATTCCACGATCATTCTCAGGCATCTCAAATGCCCTACAATAGTCATATAAACCCAGTACCCCATATCTCTTATAAGGTCATAATACTCTAGTATCACGCACGCTTGTGGCGGCGATGTCAAGGTTGGGTCGTTCCATAACTATATCAACACATATATATAACAATACGCACAACCATCAATGCAATCAAAATACATTATGCATTTCACAAATGCTCTTATATAAAGTAATGCTCGTACGTCACACGTACCTTAAATCTCCGAAGCCGAGCCAAACCTTGCTCGAGTTCCATGCCCCGAGGAACGATGTGCTAACACGATAAATAATTCACAATTATTTACGAACATGCAACCCATGCTCAAGCACACCCATAACCCTCAAAAATATTGTCAACACACGACAATTAATCATTATCGAAAATTGCTCAAGAACTCCCCACAAAGTTTCAAACCTTCACAACACAAATCGAACCCAAACTAAACACTATAATTCATCTAAAACTTGATTTAATCAAACAACAACAACAGTAATCGCCCCACATGCCAAAACCCCAAATTTTCGAACCCTAACCCGTGAGCCAACAGCAAGAATTCGAACCATAAAGCAACAATTTTTCGAACCATTAAAGTCTGAAATTTTCGACCCAAATCAAAGCACAAAACGACCCAAAAACACTGGAAGAAAAGCCCCAAAACGTACCAAAAATCGAGCCCCAAATCGGACAAAATCCAGTTTCGAACCCTAGCACTTTCTGCAGAAATTCGAACCCAAATCGCGACCAAACTTCGAATTGATGGTATGGATAGGAGCGCCTGGAAGAGACGAAGCTGGCGGCGGGTCGGAGGCGCCGAACGGCGGCCAGACGGCGGCGGGCGCGACGCTTGAAGCTGCGTGGGTCAAGGGGATCGGGAAAACCAGCGTGCGCGAGGAGAGAGAGAGAAGGTGAGGAAAATTGGCTCCGATAATTAAAATCTCGGGTTCAACTGGTATTTATTGCAAAAATACCCCGAAATACTAATAGCCCCACAAATACATCATGATTCATTAAAAATCATCTGTTTTCAAAAACTCTCTCTCTAACTCAAAAACCCCCTACCGGTGCCCACACGAAGCACCCGAGATTCCGAGTCACACTAAAAACCCAACTCATAGGTTTTCACCGAAATGAGAATACGATCTCAACCTCGGGATCTACGATCCCAACTACTCCAATAGATGAGCCCAGAAGGCCCAACACTACGATTAAACTCCAAGTCGCCACGTAAAACAACTTTAGGGGTTATTAACACTCTACGATTAACATCCATAATCTCTGGTCATCACATGAAGTCCATAGATACATGCTCCCACTTCCACTTAGGTACCTCCAAGCTCTTCAGCTCGCCACCAGGCCTCTGCCTTTCTGCCTTTACTTGCTGGCAGATCAAACATCTCTTAACAAAAGTGATCACATCACGCTTCATGCGTCTCCACCAGAATTGACCACTCAAGTCCTTATACATCTTTCTTCCTCCGGGGTGGATACTGAACCTGCTACTATGAGCTTGTTCTAAGATTCCTTTACGCAATCCCGGCGCATTTGGGACTACCCATCGGTTGTCCAGTCTTAAAGAATCATCTTCAGCCACTCTAAACTTTGTTGGATGACCTCGAAGTGCTATCGATGACCATCTCTGAACCTCCTCATCTGACCTCTGGGCTTTCCTGATAGCCTCAAATATGTCTAGCTCAGCCAATAAGGTCGACACTCGCACTGGCGACGTGTCCACATCAAAATCATAGCCCAGATGGCAATAAGAAGTCATCATCGCTGATAAACACATAGCGTCTTCAGCAGTACTCTTCACCTTCCGACTTAAGGCGTCTGCTATCAAATTTGCTTTACCCGGATGGTACTCAATCTCACAGTCATAATCCTTGAGCAAATCCATCCATCTTCTTTGACGCATATTCAGTTCAGCCTGAGTTAATAGAAATTTCAGGCTCTTATGGTCCGTATAAATGGTAAACGTCGTACCATAAAGATAATGACGCCAAATCTTCAAGGCGAAGATGATAGCCGCCAGTTCCAGATCATGGACTGGGTATCTGGTCTCATGAGGCTTCAACTGCCTCGAAGCATAAGCCACCACGTGCTTATCTTGCGTCAGCACACAGCCCAAACCTTGCAATGATGCATCCGTGTACAAGGCAAACTTCTTATTCTCAGAAGGAATCACCAACACTGGCGTTGTCGTCAAACAACGTTTCAGTTCTTGGAAGCTTTCCTCGCATGCTTCGGACCAAAAGAATGGGACTCCTTTCTGAGTCAGCTGTGTTAGCGGCTTAGCGATCTTAGAAAATCCCTCGACAAAACGTCGGTAATAACCTGCTAAGCCAAGGAAACTCCATATCTCGGGTACAGAAGTGGGTGCTGCCCACTCCACCACAGCTTCAATCTTCCTGGGATCCACAGATATCCCGCTGCTAGATATAACATGACCCAAGAATACTACACTGCTCAGCCAGAACTCGCACTTGCTGAGCTTTGCATACAACTGATGATCCCTAAGGATCTGAAGTACTGTCCTCAAGTGCCGCACATGATCTTCTTTGGTCCGGGAGTAGATGAGTATATCGTCAATGAAAACTATGACGAATTGATCCGAATATGGCTGGAACACCATATTCATCAAACTCATGAAAACAGCCGGGGCATTTGTCACTCCAAAAGGCATGACTAGGAATTCATAGTGCCCATACCTAGTCCTGAAGGCTGTCTTCTGGACATCATCTTCCCTTACTTGAATCTGATGGTACCCCGACCTCAGATCGATCTTACTGTAGAGCCTCGTACCCTGCAACTGATCAAACAAGTCATCGATCCTCGGAAGTGGGTACTTATTCCTCACTGTAGCTTTGTTCAGTTGTCTGTAATCGATGCACAAACGCATCGAACCATCTTTCTTCTTCACAAATAAAACTGGTGCTCCCCAAGGCGATACGCTAGGGCGTATATAGCCTTTATCAAGGAGCTCTTGCAACTGAATCTTTAATTCCCTTAGCTCCGCTGGTGCCATCCTATAAGGGGCACGAGAAATGGCAGACGTCCCCGGTAATAACTCAATCCCAAACTCGACCTCTCTCGTCGGTGGGAATCCGGGAATCTCCTCCGGAAAAACATCAGGAAACTCCGCCACTACGAGCACATCCTCAACTTTTACTTCTTCTTTCTTTTCCGAAACATCAACGGCATATATGAGATATCCTGTATGGCCTCGTTCCAACAACTGCGCCATCTTGACAGCAGATATCAACGGAATCTTAGAGCGAGAACCATCCCCATAGAACGTCCATGGAACTCCCATATCAGATTTGAACCGTACAGTCCTATGCCTACAGTTCACAACTGCCTGATACCTGTTCAGAACATCAATGCCCAGAATGCAGTCAAAATCTGACATTCCCAGAACAATCAAACCTGACCTTAGTTCTTTATCCTCAAAATAAATGAGGCCATCGTAGACGATCCGATCAGTAATCATACTTCTTCCAGTGGGGGTCGAGACTATAAGAGGCGTGGGCGACGGAGAAGTGCATATGTGGTGCCTTTCCACAAAACTTGTCGACACAAAAGAGTGTGACGCACCTGTGTCGATCAATATAAAAGCAGGGTGAGTAAATAAAAGACACGTACCCGCTATAACCTCCTCCGGAGCCGCTGAAGCCTGCTCCCTCGTCAATGCATAGACTTGCCCTTGAGGTGGCCCCATAGGCTGACCTCCATACTGTCTCGGCACGAATGGTGGTCTATGTTGTGTTGTCCTATCCGCCCTGTTGGGACACTGCCTAGCAAAGTGGCCTTTGCGCCACAAACATAACATCCTACACAATCTTTCGTCAGATGTGGTTGCCCACAAAGAGTGCACTGGACCTTCCCGGATCTGTCTCCCTGAGACTGCCCCCTTCCAGATGGGGCATCACTCCTACGGTTTCCTTTCCATCTATTGTCGGGCCTCTTACCGCTGAACCTTGACGCCGATGTGTTCCCCCTTGACTTGAACTGATCACTCCTTGGCTTCAAATTATCTGGAGTGGATTTCTGAGAGGGTGCTGATTGTGGTACAACATCAGGGTATGCACCCACTCCCAGTTCGGCTAGCTCAGCCCGTGAGAGTGCATCGTCAAAACAAGTAGGGCCATAAGTAATCACCCTATCGTACAGCTCCTGCCTCAAGCCCTTCATGAAGTTCCTCATCTTTGCTTGAGTGCTCGTGGCGATGTGAGGTACATATCTGAGTAAGGAGCAATACTGAAGAGCATAATCTGACACTTACATATTACCTTGCTTGAGGTGAGTAAATTCATCTTCCTTAGCCTGTCGTGCAGCAGCCGAGAAATAACGATTCAGAAAGCGAGTTCGAAACATTTTCCAATTAAATTCATGACCTTGAGCCTCTTGCTCTACCACAGTGGTCTTCCACCACATTAGTTCCTTCTTGGCCAATTGGAACTCTGCTCACCGTATCCATGCTGTCTTCACACATGGGGCTGCCACAAAGATTTGCTCTATTCTTTCTAACCATTCCTCAGCTCGTTCCCCTGTTTTGGTTCCTTCAAAGGTTGGGGGTCGGTATGCAAGAAATCGAGTTAAGCTTAGCTCCCCTGGCAACAGCTATTGTTCAGACGGTTCATCATCAAAAGCTGGCGGGGGTAGGGGATTCGTACGCCCCGCACTTGCATTGACGCTCACTGCGTCACCTACCTCCACGTTTGCTGCCATACTGCAACACAAGGGTTAACAACAAGACCCAAAAGCAGTTCATATACACATCGTTAGAAAGGCATAACATGTGAGCATAACAGTCATGTACTTCATATGCAACATATGCACACAACATGTTTAAAAGTAAGCACCTAGCCAACTTATTGCTAAGGCTACCCTTCACTCGTTCCCGGGTCATCTAACCACTGCTCTGATACCACTAATGTAGGGTCTTCCTACCTTAACATCATATAGTATACATATAATGGACAGAACATGCATTTATAACCTCTTAAGGGTTTCCGGTTGTAGCTTGAGCTAAGAAGATTACAGGCCAAAATAAAATTTCCAAAAGCTATTTAATTACATTCTCAACAATGAATGTTAAAGCTATAGGTTTACACTACTCCTAGAGTAGAGACTATCAAAATCCTGCATTCTATATTCATCTTGTTCCCTTTTAGCTCACCGCCTGAACCCGGCCCTAGGCCCTTCGGTCCAAAAGTGTACCTACAGGGACAACAGGTCGTGAGCATATACATATTTACTTAACATTATATAAAAAGGCATACAATAATGCATAGCATCTTAGTTAAGTAAAAGTTATTGGTCGTTCTTCAACTTCCTTTGTTATCCCTGATTCTTGTTCATGTATAAGGGCATCTTACCCCCATTGTATGGCATCTTACCATAACATAATCATTGTGTGGCATCTTACCACATGGGCATCTTACCCAATCATATGGTGTCTTACCATGTCATAAACATTGTGTGGCATCTTACCACAGGGGCATCTTGCCCACTCACATACATTGGGTGGCATCTTACCACATGGGCGTCTTACCCAATCATATACGTCGTATGACCTTATTATAAACTTACTTATCATAAACATCATCATCATAAACGTCATCATAAACATCATCATCGTAAACATCATCATAATCATCATCATAAACATCGTCATCATAAACATCATCATAAACATCATCATCGTAAACATCATCATAAACATCATCATCATAAACATCATCATTAAATATAGGAGTATGGTTTACCGTCCGATACTCGTACGTTTCTTACGTACCTTAATCCCAAAAGTGGAGAAATCGGAGAGCTTTATCTCCTTGAGGTTGTGGGTACTTGGGATGGTTCTACATAACCATACAAATTGATATTAGAAGCTAATCATGGTCCAATATCCAAAAATCCCCCAAAAATATCAAAAATGCACATTTATACAACTCGCGATCTGTAAGGACCCCAAGCCCTTAAACCTTGATTAGTGTATTAACCACTATGTGTGGTACATGCTTTCTATAAAATGTCAATCGGGAAGCTCTGATGATACTTAATCATTGCCTGTCAATGAAAGACTCATATGTTTGCCCTTTACCAACCCTTTGGTGCCACTTTTCACATTTGTAAACTTTTATAAAAATTTGGGCAGAGTCTCCCCATAAATAGAGCTATCCCAGAAAAAAGTACAACACATAACAAAATTCCCGGCCAGGGAACACATAATACTCAACAGAAAGCAGTAATACAAGTAGATTCCCAGCCAGGGAAGACACCACACATATGTCAACAAAAGTGGGTTCCAACACCCACATATACACCAATGACTCTCATATCATTCTAGCAATTCAACCTAATTGCATGCAACCTTAAATGAAAGAGAGAAAGGCTCATGCCTTTATATACAATCCATATACAAGTATAATCGTGCTCACATGCGAGCATCATGAATATGTATAAATCCTCAGGTGTATATATAGGTACTCTATACGATACCGTGCTCCATCAAGCCCTGGTACCACGATCCTGGGAGTACCTCAAATCAACAGCTCGAGCTCAGCTCCATAGCCATCGATGTACCTGTCCACCTGTCCCAACAGAGACAGCCCCCAACGGGGTGAGCATACCAATACACAAAATCCCATAATCATAATAATGAAATTCATAATTTACAACACAAGTAAATACTAATGAATTTAAATGATACTCCCTGGATGGCAACATCCTCATCCGGGATTCCGTGTACTGTCCCTGTTCTCACAACATCAAACTCATCAAATCTCATAAATCAGTAAATCAACGCATTGATTAACTCATCGCATGCCTAATCCTCAAATACCAAGAATGAATGATTCCAAGTTCATATATATGCAAATATAGATATATCAATATCTAATATTGATTTCATAACCTTGCTTTCCATTATACTTAGACATCTCATATGTCTTATAATGAAAACATGAGTCTACAAACCTAGACATCTCAAATGTCTTATAATGAATACACGATTCTACGAACTTAGACATCTCAAATGTCTTACGAAGAATACATGATTTTACGATCATTCCCAGGCATCTCAAATGCCCTAATATAGTCAAATAAACCCAGTACCCCATATATCATGCAAGAGTCATCCTACTCTAGTGTCACGCACGCTACAAGCGGCGATATCAAGATTTGGGTCATTCCTTGGCTATATCAACATATATGTATAACCATACGCAAAACATTCAATGCAATCAAAAACACCTTATGCATTTCACATATATATAGTAATGCTCGTACGTCGCACGTACCTTAAATCTCCGAAGTCCGAGCCAAGCCTTGCTCGAGTTCCATGCCCCGAGGAATGATGTGCTAACACGATAAATAATTCACAATTATTTACGAACATGTAACCTATGCTCAAGCACACCCATATCCCTCACAACATTGTCAATACACGACAATTATCCTCTTAAAAGACCCGGGGCAGGGTACATGCAGGGAAGGAAATAAATGAGACAATCGAAATTTGTTCAAGAATGCCCTACAAAAATCGAACCTTAATCTCACAATTTCGAACCCAATAAAATACCATAATTTATCTAAAATGCCAATTAAGCTATTCAAGCAAGAATCAACATCCCTTGACAAAAACCTCCAATTTTCGAACTTAACACCCAAAATTTCGAATCCAAACAAGCCCTTAAATTCGAACCCTTAAAAATCCTTCAAATTCGAACCAAAGCTTCTCAATTCGATCTCAATCAAGCATCACAATACTCTTAAAACATGCAATAATCGATCAATTGCACGAAATAATACCCCTGCCAAAAACCCCCAAAATTCGAAATCAAACCCTACAAATTTTCGAAAATAATTTCGAACCATAATCACCAATTTAAGCAGGGAAATGCACGAAAAAGACGAACAAGGGTTAAGGGAGATTACCCAACGAAATCGGAAGCAAAAACAAACGAAAATCGAAGAACCCTAGAAATTGGGGATCGACGCTTACCAGCAAAATCCGACTCCAGGACGCGACGAAACCTTCAATTGACAGAGGGGAAAGGAGCGCCTCGTCGAGACGAAGACGGTGATAGGTCGCACGCGGCGAGCGGCGGCCGGACGGCGGCGGGCGCACCGCTTTTGCGCGCGGAGGCAGGGGAGATCGGGAAAGGGGTCGCGCGCGGGAGAGAGAGGAGGAGGAATTGGGGCTGAAATGAATTTTCTCTTAAAATCTTGGGTTCAAATGGTATTTATAGCAAAAATACCCCGAAAAAATAATAGCCCCACAAATACATCATGATTCCTTAAAAATCATCTGTTTTCAAAAACTCTCTCTCTAACTCCAAAACCCTCTACCGGTGCTCACATAGCACCCGAGATTCCGAGACACATCAAAAACCCAACTCTTAGGTTTTACACCGTAATGTGAATACAATCTCAACCTCTGGATCCAACGATCCCAACTGCCCAAATAAACGAGCCCAGAAGGCCCAATACCTCGATTAAATTCCAAATCGCCACGTAAAACCACTTTAGGGATTATTAATACTCCGGGATTAACACCTATAATCCCTGGTCATCACAATATCCCCCACTAAAAGAATTTCGTCCTCGAAATTTGCACTGGTGTATAACGTAACACCCAGGCTACACAACAACATGAAGCCATAACCTCGATTCCTGACCATATCAGAATCGTATTAATAAACGCGAGGATGCTTACCTCTCATCAAACTCTGAAACAGAGCGACTTACCAAAACCAACCTATCACCCAAGAGGCGAAACGTACCTCGATGCGGGTCATCCCAAAAGTCAGCCTCTCATGACTGCAAATCAACCAATACTTACGACTGTAGATCGGACAGTCCTCCTTCGATCTAATATAACAGTACGAACACGTCCTGAATGACACCTCAACCGTAAGAACGTTGACCTCGTGTCAAACTCTGGAGTGGAATAGACTTCCAAATCCATCAAAGGAGTAGTCGCCTCATTGCAACTTAATTTGGGCAACTCACGGCCACAAATTCAAACAAAAGACATCTCACAAGATGTCCACCTCCGGATGTTCCAAGAATCACGTCCTGATCATAAATAACAACCGAGACTCCGCAGAGTTTAAATTCTAAAGGGGCATGCAATAAACCCATTGCATCCTCAACGCTTGTGTCATCAGCGACACTCAACCAATCCGAAATCCTGCCATCCCTTGAAAATCCTCGGATTTAACAATCCAAACTTGGGAAGGCTGTCGCATAACTCGAAGGAAAACACCAACAAGGGAAGTACCTTAACCCTCACAAGAAAATCCCTCTTCAAGGGAGTCAACTAACTTTACGATTGTTCCTCATAAACATCGTGCCATGGAGATTCCCCATCTCAAGGTGTTCCATATCTCTCATCAGAGATTTAACCATCCAAAAATAGCATAACTCTATGCTTAACAGAGAGGAAATCAATAACTGGCATCCGTATACTCACCGGTATACCTGCCTAAGCACGAACACCTCACGCATACTCAAAGCACTTGGCTCGGGTATCTACAACCTACCCCTAAGCCCCAAACACAACCGTCAATTCTGAGTCATTCCTTACTCAGTGGAGGATGATAATCGACGATTAACAATACACGGTGTGATTCCCAAAATCAACACCACTTGCACCAACTTACCGAATCTTTCAAAGATTCCCAAATAGGTATAATACTACCTCCTTCCTCGCAAGGGAAATGCCATCGAACTCGAGATCCACAAGTCTCGAACCATCGTTCGGAAAAACTGAATACAATAACACCCATTGTATCCCAATACACGGGTTCCTTTAGATTGAGTCAATAACAACCTGATGACTCTCTTGTTGGTACTCCAACATCCTGAGCTGTCCCAGACAAGTCTCCAAGATTAAACATAAACGTATACACGTTTCAGCGAGGCACGCACAACCTCAAATGATGTGGTGACTACTAGAGTCCACCACGATCCACATCGCATCACCTTACGATTGCCAAACTTGGTTCCAACGAGCAGTGTAACGGCTCTAGCAAGCCCATCAGGGTGCTGCACACACACGGCAGACAAACCAGTCGCTGCCTCTCTAGGTTTACCTCAAACCTGCCAACAAGACGGACGTTTCCACATGGTATAACATACTATGGGAAGAAAACTCAATAGAGTAGTGGGTCTTTATCCAACATTCCTCTAATGCCGATACACCCTGGACACTCCAATGTCCCTATGTACTTAACATAACCTGATCCTACTCCCTTAGGACCCATCCTACACCCTCAAGGGTGGTGTGACCATGTCCACCACATGTCACATCGACAGAAAGCGAGTACTTTCCTCCATGATTACTCCTGTCGTCAAATCACATGGCCAAAAGCCATTCCAACGAGCATGCCTCAAGGGTATCACCACTCGTAAAATGATTACCCCCAAACATAAGCTGCGGTACAATCACATGTACAGCGCATCCATCCATTCCTCGAGCAACCCGCTCGGTATAAGGGTCACGTCCATCGGTGTCGCACACACCACCTTGTGCTCGGTACTGGCACCCAAGGCATACCACTGAATACGTATACTCAACGCATCGATCATCGTAACGATGATGCATGTCTAATAAGACATCTCCTACACCATCGTCATCGTCATCCTGTGACGACACATGCCAACTCATGGCATCTAAAACATTGCCCACTAGTGACGATACATGTACATCAGCGTATGTCATCCACTATCATGCTAGTAAAATAGGCATAATAAAACATGTATATCAATGCATGCCAGCTACAATAAAGCTACTAAAATAGCAATATCTCATACCTCATCGCTAGTGATATAGCGTCATACCTGTCTCCGTCGCTCAATAATAGTGCGTAATCAGCACCCATCGCTCGAAGGCGGCAAAAATCCTGTGCTGAGTACATAGCGGCAAGATCCCTCGCTATAGAATCGACGGTATGACACCTCGTCAGATAATAAGTGGCATGAAACCTCGCTATACCCTGAGTATGAATCATCGTCCACATAGTAGCGGAAAGAGGCATCGCTATCAATACACCTGGCGGAATGAACCATCGCCAATAGATATAGCGGAATGAACCATCGCTATAAATACACCTGGCGGAATGAACCATCGCCAATCAATATAGCGGAATGAACCATCGCTATCAATACACCTGGCGGAATGAACCATCGCCAATAGATATAGCGGAATGAACCATCGCTATCAATAAACCTCGAATTGAGTCACTTATCAGTAGTGTATTTCAATGCTTCTCACTACTCCATATAAGCGGAATCCTTCCTCGCTTCATATGGACCTTAGCGCAAGCATTGAAATCCTCACTAGGATAACCTGGACTCGTGAAATATCAATAGTGAATTTCAATGCTTCTCACCACTCCATATAAGCGGAATCCTTCCTCGCTTCATATGGACCTTAGTGTAAGCATTGAAATCCTCACTTTATATTTCACAATATACATATGCAAAACAATACGTATCAACATGTATCATATCATAATGCACTATCTTATGCATACCTTGATTTACCTTGTGTTAAATGACTAACCACATAATACATGTTGCCCTTGGGATGCCCGTACATATGTATAATCATCATTCCTTTTCGTATTCCTTATTTCCTGTAACCTGCAACCATCAGGGTTAACAACAATAGCCATATACGCTATGCATCAACATTCAATACATAATAAAAACGCATTATATGAATGTATGGATATGCAATGTCATGACATTCTTTTTCCTTAAATCCTTATTTCATCCTGAGCCCTTATCATTAGTACATTTTAATGCTTCTTGCTACTCCAGGAAAGCGGAATTCTTCCTCGCTTCCACTGGACTTTAGCGTTGCTACTCCATGTAAGCGGAACTCTTCATCGCTTCCAATGGACTTTAGCGTTGCTACTCCATATAAGCGGGACTCTTCATCGCTTCATATGGACTTTAGCATTGCTACTCCATATAAGCGGGACTCTTCATCGCTTCATATGGACTTTAGCATAAGCCATTAAAATCCTTACTAAGATAACTTTGACTCAAGAAATACACCTCTTATATTTCATAACATGCATATGCAAAAACAATGCACAATAACATATATCATAACCTCAATGCACCACTTTGCATTCATCATGTGTCAACAAGACAACGTAAAATACATGTTACCTCGGAAATATCCCTTTATCTGATTTTCTTAAAACCAGCTTCCTTGGCACATAACACACGGAGTGCCAGACATCCCCATAAATGTCATCCTATCGTGTTCCACACGATTCCTGCAACCACAATGGTTAGCAATACCACTTTTCATATCATAAGAGCACATAAACAATTTGCTATGTCATACAACATTAATGCCATCATGCATAAATATGTGCTATCAATAACTTCCTAGGCCCTTAACAGCCCCAATGAGCAACCACTGCTCTGATACCACTAATGTAAGGACCCCAAGCCCTTAAACCTTGATTAGTGTATTAACCACTATGTGTGGTACATGCTTTCTATAAAATGTCAATCGGGAAGCTCTGATGATACTTAATCATTGCCTGTCAATGAAAGACTCATATGTTTGCCCTTTACCAACCCTTTGGTGCCACTTTTCACATTTGTAAACTTTTATAAAAATTTGGGCAGAGTCTCCCCATAAATAGAGCTATCCCAGAAAAAAGTACAACACATAACAAAATTCCCGGCCAGGGAACACATAATACTCAACAGAAAGCAGTAATACAAGTAGATTCCCAGCCAGGGAAGACACCACACATATGTCAACAAAAGTGGGTTCCAACACCCACATAATACACCACTAATGTAAGGACCCCAAGCCCTTAAACCTTGATTAGTGTATTAACCACTATGTGTGGTACATGCTTTCTATAAAATGTCAATCGGGAAGCTCTGATGATACTTAATCATTGCCTGTCAATGAAAGACTCATATGTTTGCCCTTTTACCAACCCCTTGGTGCCACTTTTAACATTGTAAACTTTTATAAAAAAATTGGGCAGAGTCTCCCCATAAATAGAGCTATCCCAAAAAAAGAGTACAACACATAACAAAATTCCCGGCCAGGGAACACATAATACTCAACAGAAAGCAGTAATACAAGTAGATTCCCAGCCAGGGAAGACACCACACATTTGTCAACAAAAGTGGGTTCCAACACCCACATAATACACCAACGACTCTCATATCATTCTAGCAATTCAACCTAATTGCATGCAACCTTAAATGAAAGAGAGAAAGGCTCATGCCTTTATATACAATCCATATACAAGTATAATCGTGCTCACATGCGAGCATCATGAATATGTATAAATCCTCAGGTGTATATATAGGTACTCTATACGATACCGTGCTCCATCAAGCCCTGGTACCACGATCCTGGGAGTACCTCAAATCAACAGCTCGAGCTCAGCTCCATAGCCATCGATGTACCTGTCCACCTGTCCCAACAGAGACAGCCCCCAACGGGGTGAGCATACCAATACACAAAATCCCATAATCATAATAATGAAATTCATAATTTACAACACAAGTAAATACTAATGAATTTAAATGATACTCCCTGGATGGCAACATCCTCATCCGGGATTCCGTGTACTGTCCCTGTTCTCACAACATCAAACTCATCAAATCTCATAAATCAGTAAATCAACGCATTGATTAACTCATCGCATGCCTAATCCTCAAATACCAAGAATGAATGATTCCAAGTTCATATATATGCAAATATAGATATATCAATATCTAATATTGATTTCATAACCTTGCTTTCCATTATACTTAGACATCTCATATGTCTTATAATGAAAACATGAGTCTACAAACCTAGACATCTCAAATGTCTTATAATGAATACACGATTCTACGAACTTAGACATCTCAAATGTCTTACGAAGAATACATGATTTTACGATCATTCCCAGGCATCTCAAATGCCCTAATATAGTCAAATAAACCCAGTACCCCATATATCATGCAAGAGTCATCCTACTCTAGTGTCACGCACGCTACAAGCGGCGATATCAAGATTTGGGTCATTCCTTGGCTATATCAACATATATGTATAACCATACGCAAAACATTCAATGCAATCAAAAACACCTTATGCATTTCACATATATATAGTAATGCTCGTACGTCGCACGTACCTTAAATCTCCGAAGTCCGAGCCAAGCCTTGCTCGAGTTCCATGCCCCGAGGAATGATGTGCTAACACGATAAATAATTCACAATTATTTACGAACATGTAACCTATGCTCAAGCACACCCATATCCCTCACAACATTGTCAATACACGACAATTATCCTCTTAAAAGACCCGGGGCAGGGTACATGCAGGGAAGGAAATAAATGAGACAATCGAAATTTGTTCAAGAATGCCCTACAAAAATCGAACCTTAATCTCACAATTTCGAACCCAATAAAATACCATAATTTATCTAAAATGCCAATTAAGCTATTCAAGCAAGAATCAACATCCCTTGACAAAAACCTCCAATTTTCGAACTTAACACCCAAAATTTCGAATCCAAACAAGCCCTTAAATTCGAACCCTTAAAAATCCTTCAAATTCGAACCAAAGCTTCTCAATTCGATCTCAATCAAGCATCACAATACTCTTAAAACATGCAAAAATCGATCAATTGCACGAAATAATACCCCTGCCAAAAACCCCCAAAATTCGAAATCAAACCCTACAAATTTTCGAAAATAATTTCGAACCATAATCACCAATTTAAGCAGGGAAATGCACGAAAAAGACGAACAAGGGTTAAGGGAGATTACCCAACGAAATCGGAAGCAAAAACAAACGAAAATCGAAGAACCCTAGAAATTGGGGATCGACGCTTACCAGCAAAATCCGACTCCAGGACGCGACGAAACCTTCAATTGACAGAGGGGAAAGGAGCGCCTCGTCGAGACAAAGACGGTGATAGGTCGCACGCGGCGAGCGGCGGCCGGACGGCGGCGGGCGCACCGCTTTTGCGCGCGGAGGCAGGGGAGATCGGGAAAGGGGTCGCGCGCGGGAGAGAGAGGAGGAGGAATTGGGGCTGAAATGAATTTTCTCTTAAAATCTTGGGTTCAAATGGTATTTATAGCAAAAATACCCCGAAAAAATAATAGCCCCACAAATACATCATGATTCCTTAAAAATCATCTGTTTTCAAAAACTCTCTCTCTAACTCCAAAACCCTCTACCGGTGCTCACATAGCACCCGAGATTCCGAGACACATCAAAAACCCAACTCTTAGGTTTTACACCGTAATGTGAATACAATCTCAACCTCTGGATCCAACGATCCCAACTGCCCAAATAAACGAGCCCAGAAGGCCCAATACCTCGATTAATAATCAACACAATTAAATCATGCTAACATCTCATTACCCAACACATAAATCAATTACCACATGATTCATCATATAAACATAATTAATGCCTTAATCGCAATTAATTAATTTCGGGGCATCACACAGTGTAACATGCATGTGTCAGATTATGCTCTCCAATATTGTTCCTTGCTCAGATACCTCACATTGCTGTAAGCACTCAAGCGAAGATGAGGAACTTCATGAAGGGCTTGAGGCCTGAACTGTATGACCGGGTGATCACTTATGGCCCTGCCTGTTTTGATGATGCACTTTCACGGGCTGAGCTAGCCGAACTGGGAGTTGGTGCATATCCTGATGCCGTACCACCTCCAGCACCCCCTCAGAAATCTACTTCTGACAATTTGAAGCCGAGGGGTGATCAGTTCAAGCCAAGGGGGAACACATCGGCTTCGAGGTTCAGTGGTAAGAGGCTCGATAATCGATGGAAGGGAGGTCGAAGGAATGATGCCCCATCTGGAAGAGGGCAGTCTCAGGGAGACAGATTTGGGAAGGTCCAGTGCACTCTTTGTGGGCAACCACATTTGACGAAAGACTGTGTAGGATGTTATGTTTGTGGCGACAGAGGCCACTTTGCTCGGCAGTGTCCCAACAGGGGAAGACAACAGAATTCTGCGGGGAGGCCTGCGGACAGAGCAGCACATCACAGACCACCTTTTGCACCGAGGTAGTTTGGAGGTCAGCCCATGGGGCCACCTCAGGGGCAAGTTATTATGCTTTGAAGAGGGAGCAGGCTATAGCGGCTCCGGAGGAGGTTATAGCGGGTACATGTCTTTTATTTACGCACCCTGCTTCTATATTGATCGACACAGGTGCGTCACACTCTTTTGTGTCGACAAGTTTTGTGGAAAGGCACCACATATGCCTTTCCATATGCCTTCTCCGTCGCCCATGCCTCTTGTAGTCTCGACCCCCGCTGGAAGAAGTATGATTACTGATCAGATTGTCTATGATGGCCTCATTTATTTTGAGGATAACGAGCTAAGGTCAGACTTGGTTGTTCTGGGAATGTCAGACTTTGACTGCATTGTAGGCATTGATGTTCTGAACAAGTATCAGGCAGTTGTGAACTGCAGGCAGAGGACTGTCCGATTCATATCTGATATGGGAGTCCAGTGGACATTTTATGGGGATGGTTCTCGTTCAAAGATTTCGTTGGTATCTGCTGTCAAGATGGCACAGTTGTTGGAACGAGGCCATACAGGATATCTCATCTATGCTGTTGATATTTCTGAAAAGAAAGAAGAATTAAAAGTTGAGGATGTGTCCGTAGTGGCGGAGTTCCCTGATGTCTTTCCGGAGGAGATTCCCGGATTCCCACGGACGAGAGAGGTCGAGTTTGGGATTGAGTTACTACCAGGGACGTCTGCCATTTCTCGTGCCCCGTATAGGATGGCACCAGTGGAACTAAGGGAGTTAAAGATTCAATTGCAAGAACTCCTTGACAAGGGCTATATAAGCCCTAGCGTATCTCCCTGGGGTGCACCAGTTTTATTTGTCAAAAAGAAGGATGGTTCGATGCGGCTGTGCATCGATTACAGACAACTGAACAAAGCCACAGTGAAGAATAAGTATCCACTTCCGAGGATCGATGATTTGTTTGACCAGTTGCAAGGTACAAGGCTCTACAGTAAGATCGATCTGAGGTTGGGGTACCATCAGATTTGAGTAACGGAAGATGATGTTCAGAAGACGGCTTTCAGGACTAGGTATGGGCACTATGAATTCCTAGTCATGCCTTTTGGGGTGACGAATGCCCCAGCTGTTTTTATGAGCCTGATGAACAGGGTGTTCCAACCATATCTGGATCAGTTCGTCATTGTGTTCATTGACGATATATTTATATACTCTCAGACTGAAGAGGAACACGTGAAGCACTTGAGGACGGTACTCCATGTTAGGATCGAGGTAGTGTTTAGAAGGGGGGTTGAATAAACACTAGATTCAATTTCGATTCTTTTTCTTGTTAACTGTAATCTGTTAAGTATTACAGTTGCTTCTCAATATCAGCCAAGTCAGCAGACACTGATTATAGTGTGGAAGACGTCTGCTGAACTTGTGAGGAATAAAACTGAGTAGTAAATAAGCGATAAACAAATGACACAAGTATTGTTTCTGGAAGTTCGAAGCACAACGCTTCTACGTCTCCCCTTCTTCCTTTGCAGGAAGGATTCACTAGAAGATTTGGTTTACACTTTTACAGTATACAACCTTCTTAGGCACTCACACAACTTGGCCTAAACTCCTAGCAATCACAACTTCTTAATTTGATTACAAAATATTCTATGACACTCTTTACAAAATAAACTTTTAGCTTTAGAGTGTTCTTGAGTAGCAGACTTCAGTTGGATATACTCTGTCATAGATTCAGGTGCACTGCTTGTCTGCTCTTTTGCTGAACTTTTAGAATATCAGTAAGTTGCTATTCTGTTTACGATGAAGTGTTTCTCTTGATTGAATAAATCGCTCAGCTAACCTCTTCATTCTTTGCTTGGACGTATTTATAGGTTTGGTTGTCCAACGGTAGCTTTTCTGTAATAGGAAGAGATTAGCTTTCCAAATTCATATTGTCTTCTTTCCTATTTTGTTAAGCAACGGCTCTTTGTTCTGACGGTAATGGTGGCGGAGATATAGCAGGGTGCGCCGCTCTGTTTTACCTTTGTCAGAGAATGTTGTACTTATTTTGTCTCGTTGCTTAGTGCTTTTACTGGGTGGTTAGACTTCTGCTGGTTTTCTTTGTTCATCTGGTCGTTCATCCTCTTGTGACCAGTAGATGTCTTTGTTCAGCGTGAGACTATCCGGTTGATGGTTGTCCAGTAGATGTCCATCAAGTTTATGTTTATCCGGTTGATGTCTATCCAGTTGGTAGCCATCCAGTTGATGTCTATCCGGTTGATGTCTATCCAGTTGGTGTCTATCCAGTTGATGTCTATCCAGTTGGTAGCCATCCAGTTGATGTCTGTCCGGTTGATGTCTATCCAGTTGGTGTCTATCCAGTTGATGTATGTCCAGTTGGTCTTTATCACCCGGTAAGTCTTCAACATCCGATAGGTTTCTTCACCCGGTAGGTGTCTTCACCCGGTAGATGTCTTCATCCGGTAGGTATCTTCACCCGGTAGATGTCTTCATCCGGTAGGAGTCTTCACCCTGTAGATGTCTTCATCCGGTAGGTGTCTTTATCCGGTAGGTGTTTGTAATCACCAAAACTTAGAAATCGTTTCCCAACAATTTCCCCCTTTTTGGTGATGACAAAACTAAGCAATAACGATTTCATGCTCGAATAATTTAAGTGGTGAATCCTGAAAAGACTTGAAGACATATTGCAAAGAAAATTTTCATTTGTTATAAAGATAAGCAGATTACAAGTTGTAATCAAACTGGACAATTGAGAGAGATTCATCTTCATTTAAGATGAATTCTGATAACTGGATTTAACCTAATACCAATCTATTTCTACAAAATATAGCTGATACATGACAAATTTTAAACAAACAATGTAGACCGGAGAGCTTCGATCCAACTAGTTGCGGAGAGGAAGAGCTTTGATCCACATTGTTTCAGAGAGGAAGAACTTCGAACGGGGAGAGTCAAATGTATATTCATCAGGCCTCCATGGTTTGTGGATTCACCTATGAAAAGACTCTATCTCTGTTTTCCCCCTTTTTGTCATCAGCACCTAGATAACTCCTGATAGTAGTTCCTGACTGATGATGAGCATCAGAGCAGGATCCAAACGCAGAAGCTTAACGGAGCTGGGTTAGATAAGTAATCAACCCATGAGGGGTTGATTTAGATAAGTAATAAACCCATGAAACTGAATAGTTGCGAAGAGGAAACCAAGGAATTTTCAAAGAATTGAAAATAATCATGATGAGTGAATGTGTGTTATAAAAACAAAAATGAGTGTCTAGTTATAGAAGAATTTCATTAAGTGTGAACACAATAATGATGTTACGATAAATACGGAAAAAGTCAAATGAAAACAGTAAATAGATAAGAGTAATTAATAAGGGATCATAAAATGATACTATTTCCTCCCTAACCAATGTCGGGAATAGTCTCGCTTTTCGGTAGATGGTTGGTGCGGACTTCGAGATCTTTGCTGAGTAGATGGTCTGGACTGATTTGATGCTCCAGCTGCAGTGGAAGAGCGATTTGCTGGACTCGGATCTCGCTGGGACTGAGGAGCAGGGCGGCTGGAGTCAGGCAGTCTTCTAATAATTTGAGGGGCAGCAGGCAGGCGTTGCATAAATCTTGAATTTGGGAAGCAAATGCGGCCTGCATGGTTGCCAGCTGATCGGTCAAGACTTTCTTGGCATCTTCTATCTTATCTCCAAGAGCTAGTGAGGTGGCAGCCTGAAGTGATTCATTGTGTTGATTTATCTGAAGATGAGCCTGCCCTATTCGAGAGAATGAGTCTGCAAATGCATCAGCAACAAAAGTCTGAAGTCTGGTGACAGTAGACGTCAGGCTGTTTAAGTCCCTATATACATGCTGGAACTGAGTATCAGTATGCTGCTGATGGCTTCCAAGAATAAGAGTCGCAGTGCGCTCTTCCTGTTTAAGCTTGTTGACATCACTGGCTAGCGTAGAGATTGCATTGGAAAGATGTACTAGCTGATCAGCAATGTCAGGTGGCCCTTCCAGAGGGATAGAGGTTTGGAAGTCAAAGAAATCCTCTGAAGGATCTTGAGCCAATGACTGATCCAGAGCCTCAATTTGAGGTGCAGCAGCAGTAGCAAGAACTCCGGGATGATCCTGAATAACTGCAGGGGTGAGTGAAGTAGGGGCTTCAACAGTTGGTGCAGCAGTTGCGTCTGTGGCAATAACAGCCATGCTATCAGTGGCTTGATCCAGTGCAGCTGCAGACGACTGGGTGTGATCATTTGAATGTGAGGACTCGCTGGGTTCAGGATTACCAGAAGAGATGGTAACTTGATGCACCACAGTCTGAATCACTGTGTCCACATTCTCATGATCAACAATCATCAGTTGGGTCAGTTGATCATGTGTAGGACTGGGAGCAGTAGATGAAGGTTGAGTAGTTGGAGAGGTAATCTCCATGGCAGGAGGAGGTGCCTCCAAGGCAGTTGAAGCTATCGCCACATCAGTGGTAGCTATCGCCAAACCTGTAGTAGCTGGCTGTGAATCAGTCGGATCGGGGCTTGCAACATTTACAGCTGTAGAGCACGAGTGAAGAACAGTTGATATGCGAAGATCATGAAGAGCTTGCTCGGCCATTTCCAGTTTTGGTCCAAGAGCATTTAGAACTGCTTTGTCATGATTCGCTGTGCCTGAGTCACCGTTGAATTGCTGAAGACGGGATTCAACAAGGGTTTGAAGTTCGCCACATAGTTCATTAAACGGAAAAGATCCCTCAGCTTCAGACTCTTCTCAGGGTCCGTGACTTATAGATAAGCCAAAATTTGGTTCTCATCTTCCCGTGCTTGATCCAGGATTGGAGTGAAATCATTAACTCGAATTTTCACCCGTGCTCTCACCCATTGATCAAACAGTTCTAGTTGAGGCTGCAGCTTGGCTTCAACTGTATCCATGACCATTTGTATCTCATAGGCAATAGGTGTGGACACTAGAGCCATAAGATTCTTTCCTTTTCCAGCGGTGGTGGTCCTTGGATGACAGTAGGGACACAAGGACTTGGGTGTCCTAAAACTGATAGAGCCGGGTGCTTGCTGAGAGCTCACCAGTGCGGAAGGATTGTCAGCTGGAGCCACTGATGGAGCAAGTACCATGGCTAATAAAGCAGGTGAAGCAGTTGGTTCCTCAGGTGGAGGATTTTCAGGGCTGGGTTCGTTATCAGGGATATCTTCCGTCAGACCTGCAGAGGAGATGGTATCAGAAGTAGCAATGACTCTTTGTCGGAAAGCAGGAGGATCCCCTTTTCTGGTTCTGGGCTTCTTAGGAGGAGGAGGGGGAGGAGATGACTCAGCGGATTCCGATATGGTTTGTTCAGAATCACTAATAACTTGAGTCGATCGGCGCTTTGTCAACCCAACCTCTCTGCCACTCCGCTGTCTGTGTAGCTGAAGATACTTAGCAGTTATTAGTATGCCTGGATGAAGTTTGGAGAGAGCCCCGGTCTTAATGTTTTGCTGTCAAAAAGGCTGCTTAGTGGGAGGGCGAAACCTGATTGACCTTTTCCAGAACCAACGAGACCAGTGAGAATTTGAAATAGTACAACTGACCAGTTTATTTCCAAGCCTTTGTATATGGCACTCATAACATCAAATTTTTCTGGGGTGATGATATCAAAAGACCCGGCTTTACACAGTAGCCCCTTGGAAATGATATCCGCCAGTTGTCGGAAATGACTCTTCATTAACACTTTCCTGAACGGAGGACGTTGAAGGTGATTTGTAGAGTCAGAAAATATGATGTGCATCTCTTCCCGTAGCTCCACTAGAATAGTGGAAAAATCAGTAAGTCCTATGGAGGGAAGACACGGGTGGGTGGCAAATTCAAGTTGGGTGATTGTAACCAACTGTTCGGAGATGGATGCCACCACGGAGCCATCAACAATTTTTGCAGTGGCGAGAACTCGTGTAATTCTTCCTTGTAGAACGTTGGAGCCTGGCTTACGATCACTAAGAGACCGGAGGTATCCAACTTGTGAAACAGTTCCTTTGTCTCTTTATCAGATGATGTGGAGATTGAATGAAAATCCACATGAATAGTATTAGTGATGAAACATGGTTGGGTATTCTTCGACATTTCTGATGAATATGCGGAGAAGGCAGCAACAATCCTGTTGAATAAAATTTTCTGGAAAGAAAGTTAATCTCAGTGAATTGTTGGAGAAGATAAAGAGTAATAGCCAAAGTAATGGCGGTTAAAGATAGAAGTATATGTAACGTCGTACTGTAGATGAGCGGACACATGGGTACGTGGCGATCATCTAATGATTTAAAGATTTTAAAAAATAATTAAAAGGACATGATTTGGGCGGGATTCAAGTAATTTATTTTTATAACAAAAAGATGAATTTAAATTCCAAAGTTCCAGTAGGTTAATGGGTATAGAAGGTTATTTTAGTCAAAGCATACTTGGCAAAGTCTGCTGGTATGTAGGGTCCGACTGGTAAGAAACATCTACTGGTATGTAGAGTCCTACTGGTACGTATACACCTACTGCATCAAACCATTGGATTACCAGCTGAGCTTAAATAACCAAGATAAAATTGTAACGGAAATTCCCCCTTAATTTATGCGAATAAACTAAGTAATTCCCCCTGAATTTGTCATCCTTGAATAACAATGTAATACCCCCGAAATGTTATATGATTATGTGCTACGATGTATTTAAGAGGGTTGTGGTATTTTAAGTGGGGGATTATATTTATGATATGATGATATGGTTTAGGGGGCATATTACGTGTTTTTAATTGTTGTATTGATGTAGTACAATTATAAAATATCAAGGGAAGATATTTTTATACATCGTATGAAATACCGGGACACAATTAACACCACAAACCACCCTACATGCAACCACCCCCTAACCCATGCCAATCAAACTGTTGATAGGCTGACTTCTCACCCCACTTGGCTCAATCATTCAGCCTCATCCTTCCATCCCAAATCTCGACCCTTCTCTCCCAAAGAAACACCAGCACTTGCTGAGTAAAAAACTTGAGGAGCCTTGCCATTTTCATCCCTTGGAAGTCTCTCAAAAATCGGAGCAAAGTAGGGTAAGCAACCAAGCTCTGTCTGTGTTTTTAAGCTTATTAGGTTCTTGCTTTTATGTATGGTAAAAATGGCATGATAGCTTAGGTTTCTTGAAACCTTCGATTTAAATGATTAAAGGTGTTATTATGAAGCTCTCAGTATTTTTCCTTGAGCATGTTATGTGTCTTATATGAAGGATTAAGGCATGTGAACTAGGGTGTTCGAAAATCTGGGAAGATGTTTCCCCTGTTTTCTGGAAAAATGTGGATTGAGAGTGGTATTGAGGAGGTTATATTATGCATGTTAGATGGGTCTTTGGGTGAACCTTCGATTTGGGTACACGAATGATAAGTTGGTAAAGCCCAGGATATTTTTGTTCAAGCATGTTTTATGAATTATGGTATAGTTTTTATGGCATGAAATGGAGTACTCGAAAATCTGGGTAATGCCATGATGCCCTGCTTTCTGTAAGTTGGTTGAGCTCTAAGTTTATGATGATGTTATGATGCATGTTAGCTTAGGTTTTGTTAAACCTTTGATTTAAGTACTTACTTGGATATTTTATGAAGTTATTCACATGATAGTTTCAGCATGAAAGATGTGTTGTGAAGTAGAAAGGATGGTGTGAAAAGTAGTGCTCAAAAATCTGGGGAAAATCCCGATTTTCCAGAGCTCTCGATCGATCGAGATTTGGTTCCGATCGATCGAGCGAGACAGTGGGTCTAATGTATGTTTTAAAATTGTGATGCCGATCGATCGAAGGATTTCTCGATCGATCGGTGAAGCTTCTCGATCGATCGGTAAAATACTTCGATCGATCGAGCGAGGCAGGAAGCTAAGGCACTGCAGTGTCTCGATCGATCGAGACCTTGGGCCGATCGATCGAGACAGGCAGAAAGTTGAAGAATATAATGATGTTTTATTTTGTTAAGTTTATGATGTGAGATGGTTTTGAGGCATCTAAAATGGTATTATGTGGTCTTGTAGAACCATCACAGCTACCGGCACCATCAAGGAGATAAAGTCTGTTGACTCCTCCTCTTTTTGAAAAGGTACGTAAGAGGCGTACGGGCATCGGACGGTAACACACATCTTTATACTACAACTATGCTTTTATTGCATGAGTATTCATGATGAAATGATGATGTTTATACGATGAGGTTTATACGATGTTTATACGATGATGTTTATACGATGCTTATATGATAATGTTTACATGATGATATTGTGGTAAGGTGCCACGGGGTAAGGTGCCCCACATGGTAAGTAGCCATGCGATGATATTGTGGTAAGGTGCCACGGGGTAAGGTGCCCCACATGGTAAGTAGCCATGCGATGATATTGTGGTAAGGTGCCACGGGGTAAGGTGCCCCACATGGTAAGTAGCCATGCGATGATATTGTGGTAAGGTGCCACGGGGTAAGGTGCCCCATATGCATGATTTTGAATCAGGGACAACAATAAGAAGTTAATGAATAACCAGCATATTTACTTAACCAATATTTCATGCATTTATTATAATGTTTTTATGTTGTTAAGTGAAATTGTATATGCTTATGATGTGTTGTCCATGTAGGTTCGCTTTTGGATGAAAGGACTAAGGGTCGGGTTGAGGCAGTGAGCTACGTGGGACACAGGAATGTATAGGATTCAAATTATGATTAGTATCTACTCTAGGAGTAGTGTAAATCTAAATGACATTCTTTTGGAATGTAATGAACTATTTTTTTGAAGCTTTGTATTTTGGCCTGTAATCCTGTTAGCTCGTGTAACAACCGAAACTTAAGATGTTACCTTAATGCATGATTAGTCCTTCCTTTGTCTATTCATCACTGTTAAGGTGGGAAGACCCCACATTAGTGGTATCAGAGCAATGGTTAGATAACTCGGGAATGAGCGAAGGGTAGCCTTAGCAATAACTTAGCTAGGTGCTTACTTTTGAACATGTTTATATGTATGTTATTTCATAAAGAAGAAGATGTTATGCTAACATGTTCAATTATCTAACGATGAGTTTTATGAACTGCTTTTGGTGTTGTTATTAACCCTTGCGTTGCAGCATGGCAGCAAACATAGAAGTGGGTGACGCCATTAGTGTAAATGCAAGTGCTGGGCGTACGAATCCATTGCCACCACCAGCCTTGGGCGAAGAACCCTCTGAACAGCAGTTGCTACCTGGGGAATTGAGCTTGGCTCAGTTTATGATGTATCGACCTCCGATGTTCGAGGGAACTGAATCAGGAGAGAAAGCTGAGGAATGGATAGAGAGGATCGAACAGATATTTGTGGCAGCGCCTTGTGCAAAGACGGCCTGGATCAGATTAGCAGAATTTCAGCTGTCCAAGAAGGCACTGATGTGGTGGAAAACCACAGTGATTGAGCAAGAGGCTCAGGGACAAGAGGTGAAATTGGAAGATGTTCCGAACGCGGTTTCTGAACCGCTATTTCTCAGCCGCTGCAAGACAGGCCAAGGAGGATGAGTTTACCAGTTTAAGACAAGGTACCATGCCTGTATCTGACTATGCTCTACATTACTGTTCCATACTACGATATGTGCCACACATAGCTGCAAGCACTCAAGCGAAGATGCGGAATTTCATGAAGGGCTTGAGGCCTGAACTGTATGACAGGGTGATCACTTATGGCCTGCCTGTTTTGATGATGCACTCTCACGAGCTGAGCTAGCTGAACTGGGAGTTGGTGCATATCCGGATGCAGTGCCACCTCCAGCACCCCCTCAGAAATCTACTTCTGACCACTTGAAGCCCAGGGGTGATCAGTTTAAGCCTAGGGGGAACACTTCAGCATCGAGATTCAGTGGCAAGAGACCCGAGAATCGATGGAAAGGAAAAGGTAGGAATGATACTCCATCTGGGAGAGGACAGCCTCAGGGAGATAGATCTGGAAGAGCTCAGTGCACTATATGTGGACTATCACACTTGGCGAAGGACTGTGTTGGCTGCTATGTCTGTGGCGACAGAGGCCACTTCGCTCGACAGTGTCCCAACAGGGGAAGACAGCAGAACCCTGCGGGGAGGCCTGCGCACAGAGCGACACCGCACAGACCACCTTTTGCACCGAGGCAGTATGGAGGTCAGCCCACGGGGCCACCTCAGGGTCAGGTGTATGCTTTGACGAGGGAGCAGGCTACAGCGGCTCCGGAGGAAGTTATAGCGGGTACGTGTCTTTTATTTACGCACCCTGCTCTTATATTGATAGACACAGGTGCGTCACACTCTTTTGTGTCGACGAGTTTTGTTGAAAGGCACCACATATGCACTTCTCCGTCCCCCATGCCTCTTATGGTCTCGACCCCCCGCTGGAAGAAGTTTGACTATGGATCAGATTGTTTATGATGGCCTCATTTATTTTGAGGATAATGAGTTAAGATCAGATTTGATTGTGCTGGGAATGACAGACTTCGATTGCATTGTGGGCATCGATGTTCTGAATAAGTATCAGGCAGTGGTAGACTGTAGGCAGAGGACTGTCCGATTTAGATCTGTATTGGGAGTCCAGTGGACATTTTATGGGGATGGTTCCCGTCCGAAGATTCCGTTAATATCTGCTGTCAAGATGGAGCAGTTATTGGAACGAGGTCATACAGGATATCTTATCTATGCTGTTGATTGACGGAAAAGAGGAAGGAATTAAAGGTTGAGGATGTGCCCGTAGTGGCGGAGTTTCCTGATGTCTTTCCGGAGGAGATTCCCGGATTTCCCCCGACGAGAGAGGTCGAGTTTGGGATTGAGCTGCTACCAAGGGACGTCTGCAATTTCTCGTGCCCCATATAGGATGGCACCAGCAGAGTTAAGGGAGTAAAGATACAGTTGCAGGAACTCCTTGATAAGGGCTACATACGCCCTAGCGTATCGCCATGGGGTGCGCCTGTCTTATTTGTTAAGAAGAAAGATGGATCGATGCGTCTATGCATTGACTATAGGCAGTTAAACAAAGCTACAGTAAAGAACAAGTATCCACTTCCGAGGATCGATGACTTGTTCGATCAGTTGCAGGGTACGAAGCTCTACAGTAAAATCGATCTGAGGTCGGGGTACCATCAGATTCGAGTAAGAGAAAATGATGTTCAGAAGACGGCTTTCAGGACAAGATATGGGCACTATGAATTTCTGGTTATGCCTTTTGGAGGTGACGAAAGCCCAGCTGTCTTCATGAGTTTGATGAACAAGGTATTCCAACCGTATTTGGATCAGTTCGTCATAGTTTTCATTGACGACATACTTATTTACTCTCGGACTGAAGAAGAGCATGTAGGCACTTGAGGATAGTGCTTCAGATCCTTAGGGATCATCAGTTATATGCAAAGCTTAGCAAGTGCGAGTTCTGGTGGACAGCGTGGTATTCTTAGGCCATGTCATAACTAGCCATGGGATATCTGTGGATCCCAGGAAGATTGAGGCTGTGATGGAGTGGGCTGCACCCACTTCTGTACCGGAAATACGGAGTTTCCTTGGTTTGGCAGGTTATTACCGACGTTTCGTCGAAGGTTTCTCGAAGATTGCCAGACCTCTGACACAGCTGACTCGAAAGGAGTCCCCTTCTTTTGGTCTGAGGCTTGTGAGGAAAGCTTCCAAGAGCTGAAGCGTCATTTAACTACAAGCGCCTGTGCTGGGTGATTCCGTCTGAGGATAAGAGGTTCGCCTTGTATACGGATGCGTCATTACATGGCTTGGGCTGTGTGTTGATTCAAGATAAGCACGTGGTGGCTTATGCTTCGAGGCAGTTGAAGCCTCATGAGACAAGATACCCAGTCCACGATCTGGAACTGGCGGCCATTATATTTGCCTTGAAGATTGGAGGCACTACCTATATGGTACTTCATTTACCATTTTCACGGACCATAAGAGCCTGAAGTTTCTATTCACTCAGGCTGAACTGAATATTGCGTCAAAGAAGATGGGATGGATTTGCTCAAGGATTATGACTGTGATATTGAGTACCATCCTGGTAAAGCAAATTTGATAGCAGACGCTTAAGTCGGAAGGTGAAGAGTACTGCTGAGGACGCTATGTGTTTATCCGCTATGATGACTTCTTATTGCCATCTGGGCTATGATTTTGATGTGGACACGTCGCCGGTCCGAGTGTCGACCTTGTTGGCTGAGCCAGACATATTTGAGGCTATCAGGAAAGCCCAGAGGTCGATGATGAGGTTCAGAGATGGTCATCGATAGTACTTCAAGGACAAGCCAATCAAAGTTCAGAGTGACAGAAGATGATTCCTTGAGACTGGGCAACCGATGGGTAGTCCCAGATACACCAGAGTTGCGTAGAGAAATATTGGAGCGAGCTCACAGTAGTCGGTTCAGTATCCACCCAGGGGGAAAGAAGATGTACAAAGATCTATGCGATCAATTCTGGTGGAGACGCATAAAGCGGGAAAGTAATCGTTTTTGTTAAAAGATGTTTGATTCTGCCAGTAGGTAAAGCAGAGAGGCAGAGGCCTGGTGGAGAGCTGAGAAGCTTAGAAGTGCCTGAATGGAAGTGGGAGCATATATCTATGGACTTCGTGACCCACTTGCCAAGGACGGCCTCAGGATTTGATGCGATCTGGGTGATCGTAGACTAGGCTGACGAAGACGGCTCATTTCATCCCTTAGAGTATGTCATATACATACTTGAAGATGGCCCAGATATATATACGGGATGTGGTGAGATTGCATGGTATTCCAGTCTCAATAGTGTCTGACAGGGACCCGAGGTTCACTTCACATTTCTGGGAGGGTCTCCAGGCAGCTTTGGGCACAGAGGTGAGACTGAGTACGGCCTATCACCCTCAGACAGACGGCAAACAGAGCGTACCATTCAGACGCTCGAGGACATGTTGAGGGCATGTGTTTTGGAGTTTGATACTCCGTGGCAGGATTCAGTGTCGCTGGTGGAGTTCTCCTATAATAACAGTTATCAGGCGAGCATTCAAATGGACCCTTTTGAAGCTCTGTATGGACGACGATGTAGATCAACCACTGTATTGGGAGGACTTGACTAGCAAAGCGGTCGGAGGACCGGATATGATCAGAGATATGGAGGGTAGATAAAGTTGATACGCCTGAAGATGAAAGCGGCCCAGGATAGGCAAGCGGCCTATGCCAATAAGCGGCGATGACCGCTAGAATTCCAGTTAGGAGACAGGGTCTTCTTAAAGATCTCGCCCTTCAGAGGCGTGGTTCGTTGTGGGATGCGGGGAAAGTTATCTCCGAGGTATGTTGGGGCCATATGAAGTTTTACAGCGTATCGGTACTTTGGCATATCGATTGGCTCTACCACCATCCTTGTCTGGCGTACACGATGTTTTCCATGTCTCTATGTTACGGAAATATGAGCCAGACCCGTCTCATGTCTTACAAGCCAACAGAAGTTCAGTTAGACTCAGATATGTCCTACGAAGAACGACCAATCACAGAATTCGGGATCGAGAGGATCGCAGACTACGGAGCAAAGTTATATCGATGGTCAAGTCAGTGGGATCGTCGGGGTGTCGAGGAGGCTACATTGGAAGACGGAACGGGCATATGGTGCAGCATTATCCGGATCTATTCCCTCTGGTATGTTTTTA